>PVHX01011958.1:0-61569 GCA_004024805.1 Geosciurus inauris
ATAGGCAGAATCAATATTATTAAAATGGCCATACTACCCAAAGCACTATACAGATTCAATGCAATCCCAATTAAAATCCCAAAGGCCTTTCTTATAGAAATAGAAAAGGCAATCATGAAATTCATTTGGAAAAATAAGAGACCGAGAATAGCTAAAGCTATCCTGAGCAAGAAGAGTGAAGCAGGAGGCATCACAATATATATATATTGCAAGTATTTTCTTACAGTCTGTGGCTTGCCTGGTACCTAAGTTTTTGGCAATTGTTAGCTCCAAAGGTATGACTCATTATAAGCCTATTAGCAGTAGGGCTTTTCTGGAAACTTCTTTGCCTGGCAACCTAGCTCCTATAGAAAGAAAAATAGATGTTAAATTTCTATCTTTTTAAAATTTTATTTAGACCAAAAATTGATTTTTAAAACAGTAAACAAATACTCCTGAGGATCAAATTATGTTTAAAGAAATTACAACTAAATGGTATCCAATACCCCAACAGAATACTCATCGAAGCATAAAAGTTATTTGGGTTTTTTATATTCTGTTTTCAGCACAGCTAGAACGTAAAAACTATTCTTCACCAACTGTACTTACTAACAAGAAATCTATAAATGATCATATATTACTTCCACCAAAGAGCCCATCCCTGACAAAAGTACCAGATCTGTGTCTGTCTGATGAATGTGTCTCTGTTAAAAGACCAAAAAAAGAAGAAAAACTAAAGAATGACCAGGAACTAGTTGATAGAACAATACAAAAGAAAGAAAATAAGGATCATGTTGAACGTGACTGCATAGTACCATCCACTGAATCATCTTCCTCTTCAAGAATTAAAATAGCATCTTTTGAACATGGTAAAAAACGGGAGAATGATTTGGACCTTTTGAGTGACTTCATTATGCTGCGAAATAAATACAAGACTTGGACTTCAAAGACTGTAGTCACAGACTATGATAAAAAAGATGGTGGGTAATTTAGTAATATTTTGGCTTAGATATGATAGGTTTAAGGAAAAAGCACATAATTTATTATAAAAGGCAAAGAAATAAAGTTCTTTTAGATAAAATTATATTTTTCACAAAAAAAATGCCATTGATTGGTGATACTCATATGTAGAGATTGATATGGATATATCAGTATAAATATAGATTTAGATATAGATGTACACATATATTTCCAAAAAAAATTAAAAAGTTGCATTTGAATTTGTAACAAAAATCACTGTCTATAAAACTTGCTTTCTACAACTGGGCCATACAAGTTTATAGTATTTCTAACTTCTATTGATCATTCTGCCATTCTTATTCTGTTAGCTCACAGCCCTATCTCAATATTTTAACTTATATCTTAATGTGTATTTAAGGACTTTGTTCCCATTTAATTGTTTATTACACTTTCTAATGTTACCAAAGAATTTCTGTTTGAGTTGTAATTGTCTTGTTTCCTGTTTCTAATCACATCAAAGGCAGTAAAATGTGTAAAATCTTCTCACTTTTGGTAAAAAAAAAAAAAAAAAAAAAGGCTTTCCAGAATAATTTTGATGTACATTGTTTTGATGAAATAAATACAAAAATACTTATGTGACTTAGAGCATAGTTAGGTCTTATTGCCCTATATACTATTAATAGACACAAGATTTTTAGTTCTTGATGTCACGGTGGTTACATATACTTTTCCAAAAGATGTGTTGGCCTTTATAGATCTGCTTAGAATTATATTACTTTGTCAGTCAGTGTGTTTTTTATGATGAAAAATCTCATAAAAACACAGAACAGAATTTAAATATTTCAGAATTTTGTGATCCTTTATGTTTATATATATTCACCTTAAAGTTGCCTTTTATGTAATAGTTTGACCACCTTATAACTTACCCTGCTAAGTGACAATTCTACATGTAACTCAGATTATTCTAACCAGTGTTTGCACTATAATTCAAGCATAACTTCTATATAGACGAATGAGCAAAATATAAAGAATTATGTTATAGATATGATTAAAATAGAAATAATTTAAAAGGTTTACTTATATTATTAGTTAAAAAAGGAATCCACTCCAAAACACTGACATGGGTAAACTCTATTTCATTCTGGTATTTAGTTTGCAAGCCCATTTTACTCTCAAATTAAGCACTATTCTCCAACTTAGCCTTTATAGTAATAGAAAATATTTTACTTTTTATCTTATTTTATAGTTGCTTCAGGGACAAGAAATGTTGCAACATATTGGTCCTCCTCAAAAATTCCAATAATTAATATTACTTGACTATATCTTTTCAAATTATAGATAATTGAAAGTATTACTTGAAATTAATAACCATCTAGTTTAGGATATACTCCATTATTATATTTTTAACCATGTATTTAAATCTCATATTAAAATGTCTCAAGATGGCAATATATTTCTAAAATTATCTTATAATCATAGATGGATGACATTACTTGTTAGTTAATGTAACTAAATACACACACACATATATATCATACATGCATATGTACATGTATACAAGAGGACTCAGATATATGCAATACCTAGGAAAGAGGAAAGAAAAGTAACATTTATTGAACTCTGTGCCAGGCACCAATTATATTAGAAACATGATGTGATTGCTGATCTTGAGAAACTCACAGAGTAACAGGGTAGGCTAGACATGCAGATAAATCATTTCAGTACTGTGCACAGAAGGCTGAGGAAACAAAACAGGAAGGGCATTGTGCTGACCTGGAAGTAAGGTAGACAGTTACTTAAAACTTCATAGAAGATGCCTGAGAGCTGAAGGGTGAGTAGTAAGAATTGGCCTACTTAAGAAAAGATAGAGTCAGGGGAGACTTGGGGAAGAGGAGAGGACTGGTAGCAGAAGGAAGTGTATGTGGAAAGTCACAGAGAAATGACATAGAATGGTATGTGCCTTTTATGTCAGGAACTGTACTTGGTATTTAATCTTTATAACAATATTTAAAATAGGTATATTTGCCCATATTTTACATATGAGGAAACTAAACCTCATGTCAGAACTGATGTTGGAACATGGATTTGATGACAATATTCTTCCCAATTTTATCATTTATCTTCCTATCCAGCAGTCTTGTCATAGCTCTATTGACCTGAAGAGTTTGTGTCAATTTAATACTAATGTATTGTAGTAAAGAAGTTTAGCAACT
Organism: Geosciurus inauris; assembly: GCA_004024805.1. NCBI lineage: Eukaryota > Metazoa > Chordata > Mammalia > Rodentia > Sciuridae > Geosciurus > Geosciurus inauris. Next base: position 3,153 of record PVHX01011958.1, read on the forward strand.
ATGATCATATTTTAGAAAAAGTGTTAAAGCTTAATTAAAGCATTTTTTCCTGAATAATGTAAATTAAAATATTTATTAGAATTTCGAGATAAAGAAGAATATTCTTTGACTCTTCAAGAACCAAGTCCTGTTGTTTCCACTAATAAAACTCCAGAGAAAATAAATGAGAAGAGGGGAGTGGATGATGTCCTTGAAGTTCAAGCATCAGGTATGCTACTTTTAAAATACACTCAAAATTATTTAATTTGAAAGCCCTTTCCTGTATGTCTAGGACAAACTTTATTTTCCATGTAATTTTCTTTACTTATTTCAGGAATTTCTTCATTCCACTTCTCATTTCAAGTTATTTCCCGTCCTGGAATGCTCTGTTTACTGCCTCTGCCCCTCCCCATTACCCTACTCCAGTCCACTAATTGTTAATTCTTCCTTCATTAAAACTGCTACTGCCTTCCTACATCCATCAAAGTAAAACAAATTCCAACTGTCAGACTCTACTGCCCAGTCTGGAAAATGAACAACAAATGGTTGCTGTCTGTTTTCTTTGTCACTATGAAGGTAATGTAAATAAATTACTGTTGATTCCTGTGTTGATTAAATTTGTTTTGCTGTAAAGAACAATGTTCTTTGACTCCAAAAGCACAACCTGCTTAAGAATATCATGCTTATTAAAATCAGCAAGGAAATGTGATACTAGTTCCCAAATACCTTTCTTTCTTTTGGTTCAATTTTATTTATGGCCTATAGAAGATGATGCCCATCTTTAATGGTATTCTAGTGAAAACTAGAAACAACCTGTCATTGTTACAAATTTGGCTTGAGTTTGTAAGCTAATAATGGAAGAGGAAAAGAAAAGTATTTGTGAGTCTCTTTATAAGGCTCTTTATACTTGGTATGTTAAATTAGTTACTAAATAAATCCTTTCTAAGAAGTAATATAATATATATAAAATATATATATAAAATTATATAATTATATATATATAAAATTATAATTCTATGAGGATTTTTGTGTCTTCACTATTCTATGGGATAAATATCTTAAAATAAGTCTCTATACTGTCTCATGATTTTTAGCTCATAAAATAATTTGTATATAAGTTCAAGCTCCTATGAAGTAATGTGTTCAGTTGGTTTATCAAAAAGAATATACCATTCTTATAAAAACATTGCTTTTAATGCTTTTATTTTTGCAGATAGCCAGTGCCAAGCATACTGTTTCCTAGAGGCAGCAGCTGCTCCTATCTTAAAAAAACTTGTATGCCTTTGTGCCCTGCCAGCTACTTGGAAATTTGCCACTGTTATTTTTGACCAAACAAGGTTCTTTTTAAAGGAACAAGAAAAAGTGCTAAGTGATGCCATTCACCAAGGTTAGTACAAATCAAATTTGCATGATTTAGGTGCAGAGAACTCTGAAAATTCATTATGTAGTAGAATGAAATTTAACCCCTGTCTCTCACCCTGCACAAAACTGAACTCAAAGTGATCAAAGACGTAGGAATTAGACCAGAAACCCTGTACCTGCTAGAAGAAAATGTAGGCCCAATACTCCAACATATCAGCTCAGGAACTGACTTCCCTAACAAGACTCCTAAAGCACGAGAAGTGAAATTTAAAAATCAATAAATGGGATAGCATAAAATTAAAAAGCTTCTTTACTACAAAGGAAAGAGTCAAGAGCATGAAGAGAGAGCCTACAGAATGAGAAAATCTTTGCATCCTGTATCTCAGAGCATTAATTTCCAGGATATATAGAGAACTCAAAAAACACCACCAGCTGGGCACAGTGGCACACGCCTATAATCCCAGCACTTTAGAAGCTGAGACAGGAGAATTGTGAGTTCAAAGCCAGCCTTAGCAAAAGTGAGGCACTAAGCAACTCAGTGAGACCCTGTCTCTACATAAAACACAAAATAGGGATGTGGCTCAGTGGTCAAGTACCCCTGAGTTTCAATCCCTGGTACCAAAAAACAAAAACAAAAAAACCAAAGACCAAAAAACTTAACACCATTTTATAAAAAACAACAAATAACCCAATCAATAAATGGGCAAGGGAACTGAACAGACACTTCACAGAAGAAGAAATATGAATGGTCAACAAATATATGAAAAAATGTTCAACATCACTAGCAATTAGAGAAATGCAAATTAAAACTTCACTGAGATTTCATGTCACTCCAGTCAGAATGGCAATTATCAAAAATACAAGTAACAATAAACTAACACTATCATTATATTTAGCCTTTTCTGTTCTACTACAATTATATTCTAAGCCATAGCTATACCTAACTCTTCTAAAATACAAACAACTTAAAGGACCTATGTGAAAAATGTTCCTGATTTTTCCTCTAAGAATAAAAGGGAGGCTAGGCACAATGGCTCATGCTTTTAATCCCAGCAGGTTGGAGGCTGATGCAGGAGGATCACGAGTTCAAAGCCAGCCTCAGCAAAACCGAGGTGCTAAGCCCTCCGTGAGACCCTGTCTCTAAAAAAATACAAAATAGGGCTGGGGATGTGGCTCAGTGGTTGGGTGTCCCTGAGTTCAATCCTCAGTACCCAAACAAAGAAGATCATGGTTTTTGTTTTTGTTTCTCATTTATACAGAACTCAGGCTTTGAGGGACCAACATTTTAGCCACCAATACCTTGAGTTCACAGTAGTATAATTAAGATAGGACATATCATCTGATAGTGTTAATCCATAGTTTACTACTTGAAAAAAACTGTGAGCCAAGGAAGAGCACAGTAGTGAAAATCAAAGAATCAGGATTCACACTTTGGAGAGCTGGCATTGTGGTCATGATTATACTAAATAGAAAAGAATACAGTAATTGTCAGCAAGCTGATCTTTATGAAAGAAAACAAGACTTCCACAAAAGTTTTTAAAAACCATGACTTCTGAATATACTCTTGAGTTCTGTAATTCTCAGGTTTGAAATCAAGTAGAATAGTGATGATTATAAAATTATGAAGTATAATGCAGGATAAACATGAGTTTGGGTTTCCAATTGGAACAATAGTGCCTTAATCCTGAGGAAGTAACATAGTTGCTGCACTTAATATTCTTTCATTGGCCCCAGAATTGAGGTAAAGCTAAACCTACAAGTAACAAGTTAACCTAGATTAGAAGACAGACCACTTCTTACTTCTGGTTTTCTAGTCTCTATTTCATTTTCCAAACATTTTTACATTTCCAGTTCCCTATATATGGTTTTTCAACCTCTTACTCATTCTAGGTCATGACTGACTTGTTCCTACGAGTCCTTCCAGAGAGTGGATAAATATGACCTATAAGTGGTTCTCCTGTTGATTCTTAACTCCCAAAGACTACTACATATTTGCTTCAATCTTTGTTGATTAGAATAAGCAATTTGTAAACTTTTTTAAAGAACTCTGTTCAAATTAATATTTCATGAAATCCCGACATATAAAACAGAGAAAAGTAGAGCTTCTCTAGTTAAATTAGAGTTAACCAATTGGCAAATTATGAATTTAATTTTCTTGCTTCTTAACTGGAAATCCTTTACCCTTTTTTCTAACAAAAGTAGAAATCATTGAATATTCTTTGGAAGTAACAAAAAGCATGAGCTCTGAAGTTAGCTATGAGTTTAAATGCCAGCTCCATTATTTATTCGCTAATTGTCCTTGGACAGTTACTTAACCTCACTAAGATTATTTCCTCATCCACAAAATGAGTCATAATAAATTTTCTCATAGAATTTTTATGAAACAACCAGTTTATATAGAGCCTGGCATATAGTAAGCACTTCATAATAAATTTTAGCTATTATTATAGAGCATATTTTGATACATATTCTGAAATTTTACCATATTGTCCATGTTTTTAAATGTGTTTTGCTTTTTTAGGTACAAACGATGAAAGACAAATGACATACAAGCATGCTGCTCTCTTACACCTTCTGGTAACAATTAGAGATGTCCTTTTAACATGCAGCTTGGACACAGCATTGGGTTGGTAGAGAAAATTTTATTTTCTATTTTTTCCTATTAAAATATGTCATCTGATATAACTTACTTTTCTCAAAACGATAGACCTCTTAAGAAATTACGCAGTATTCTTTCACCTCTATTACACTAAGTGTATTTATACTGCAACATAACTATAATGAAATATGTATATCGGGAGAACAATGCTGGGGATCAAACCCAGGGCCTCTTGCATGCAAAGTAAGCACTCTACCACTGAGCCACACCCCAAGTCCATAATATAAATATATATATATATATGTCATTATATATATAATTCTATTATGTTCATTAAAAGAAATTGTTTTTAACAAGTATTGTCAACTAAAAAAATAGGTTTAGGATTCTCGAATCCCGTTTGAATTGTAGAGTTCTAATGTCTTTACACAGATTTGATTGTATAATAATTTTGCACTACTTTTTTTTTTAAAGATTGACTTTTTAATTATGACTTTATTTTTTTATTTATTAATTTGTATGTGGTGCTGAGGATCGAACCTAGTGCCTCACCCACGCTAGGCAAGTGCTCTACCACTGAGCCACAACCCCAGCCCCTCGTGCACTACTTTTTAATGTGAGACTTGATATTTTGCCATATACGTTGCATATTTGTGGCTTTGATGTTTACTAGATGAAATATAATTAAACTATCAAGAGTAAAATCTTTGGTGATTTCTTTTGTACTTGTGTGTGTAAATTAAGATATGAATTACTTGGATAATAAAAATCAAACTATTGAATATATTGAAAATTTTAGAGATTTTTTTTCCAAAATCATTAAAATGTTTTATTGTGTTATTGCTTTAGGCCCCTTATTGCAGGATTATTTAGGCTCATTTAGTAATGGTATGCCTAAGGGATTATGTTATAACTTAAACCTTCTAGAACCTATTTCAAATATATGGTAAAATTAATTTTTCTCTTATTTAAGACAGATATTTTCACTTAACTGTGACTCAGATATAAATATTTCTGTATTTCAAACTTTTGGTAAGTATTGAGCTGAGGTAAATCATACCTGTACTCCTTCTGTAGCACTGGGAGCTCAGATATTCTAGGTTTTGGATATTTTGCTTTAATATTAATAGTCAGTCTGTCTGTAGAATTGATACTCTTTCATGGAAACTGAGAAATATAATGAAGAAAGAAGACAAAACAGAAGGGTATGTGACACCACAGCCTTATACTTGTTCCAGGTACTTTAAACTAGGGCTGTAGTCCCCAGTTCTTACTTGTCTGGGGATGGAGATAAAACAACCTAATCCAGTATCAATGCTCAAATGGTTTAATTGAAGAAGAAAAAAACCCACCATGTTGATCTTTCTAAAATAGCGATAACTTAGTTATAATACTTAATCAGGCTTATAATCTGGCCAAATACAGTATGCTCAGTACTTATCAAAACCTTGGATTAGAGAAATAATATTTATGGGAGATTGTTTGGAGGATATTCATCTTTAAGTGCACTACAATTTACCCTGGGATTAAATGAGACCATTGAGAGCTATGTACTTGGAGCTGGATTATTGTTGCCCCTCAAAGAAATGCATTTACTAAATCATGCTTTGACATTACTATTTGGCTATCTTAAGGAATACTATACAGCAAGGTTCTTGTTGGAAAATTAATTTGTGTCAGGTACAAAGTCATAATGAATATTCTACCCACATTGGACATTTTTAGTGGAAGGTTTTCTCAGTCCTTTAAAGCAAAGATCAAGTTGAGTTGTCTCTTTTTTCTTTCTAGTGGCTGTATTAATCAGCTTCATGTTACTACAGTGAAACACCCAAGGCTACTGATTTTGTAAAGAGAAAAGGTGTTATTTAGTTTGGTTTCAGAGATTTGAGGTATGGTGCCTACATCAGCTTAGTTCTAGTGAGGAAAGCATATAACTGCAGGAGTGCATGTAAGAGTGAAATGGTCACATATGGGACTGGAAAGAGAACTGGGCAAGTCCAAACTCAGATTTTTATAACAACCTTCTTGGAACTACCTTCCAAAAACATGCACCCAATGACCCAAAGCACTAGACCCACCTCCCAAAGACCCACTAGACCCACCTCCCAAAGACTCCAAAGCACTTCCAACAGTGCCACCCTGGGGACCAAGCCTTTACATATGGACCTTTGTAGGACACTCATCCAAGCCATAGCAGTGGATAGGAAGAAAAATGAATGGGGGTCTGGTTGCCTGCCCTGTTCACTCCCAAAATTCTATATTTTCTCCCTGCTTTCAGTTTTCTACCTCCCCAAACGTAGCAATGTGATGTGATGAATTTTACATGCATTGAAATATCACATTGGTACCCCATAACTATGGGAAATTTTCATGTTTTTCTGTGTCAGTTTAAAAAATAAATTTAAAAATGTTTTGTTCATTAGTATCTTTGGTCAGAATCACAATAAAATTAAATGAAATTTTTAGTGGCACATTCATTTCTTTTTCAGTTTTTTTTTAACTAGGAGTTTCTCTAAGAAAAACATAATTATGCAATGTTTTTAAATTTTGCTTTAATAGGATACTTGTCAAATGCAAAAGATGCCTACAGAAGCATTTTAGGTTCCTATCTGGATGACATTTGGAGACAGCTGAAGATTGTACAGATTATTAGGGGGAAAAAGCCTGAAACAAACTATAAGATACAAGAATTGCAATGCCAGATACGAAGTTGGATGCAAAGTCAGCAGCAAATTAAGGTTAAGTACTGGAATAAAGCAGATAAAAGCAATCAGTTTAAATAAGAACTGGATGTAACAAATTTTTCCACTAAATCTGAAATTATGAAATAGACTATACCACACACACACACACACACATACACACGTACACATAATAGAACTAAATACTTTACTTTTAGACATTGAGCCATAATCTCATTTGATATGATTGTACACAAATAAAACAGTTTATGCATTGGCTTATATTGAAAATTATTTACTCACCCTACATCAAGCATGTGAAAGCTACATTAACAAAGACTTAAGACAAAATGCTCTTTTAAATTTTACCTAATAGAAAGGCATTTCAAATGCTTTACACTAAATCTGGGTACAAATTTATATGGGTTTCATCTTTCTTCCCCCTCTTCAGGTGTATGTATATATATTTTTTTATGTGCTGGAGATTGAACCCAGGACCTCATGCATTCTAGACAGGAACTCTACCACTGAGCTACAACCCCAAACTTCCCTCTTTATCTTCATCCTCAACTTTTATTGTTTCTTGAGTAACTTTCTTAAGTCATTACTAAATCAGTAAGTTAGAAATTTAAAATTGAACTGATCTGTTGCTCTCCTTCCAAAAAGAAACTGTAGTGGTAAGTAGGAAAATAAACCAACCAATTGTTGATTTTCTCCAATAAAGTCTAACGTGTCTGGTTTGAATTTTAACACTAACAAAATAGGCAATGATAACCTATGCATAATAGTCATATCTGTGGGAATATTTGAGGAATGCTAATAATACTCTACCCTAAAATATTTTCCTCATTGATGTTTGATGTATTTAGAATTTATCCTTTGCATTTAAGCATTGACATCTTCTACAACACAGGTATTTACTTTGTAGTCTCATTGTCATTATTTTCATGAAACCAGTTATGTTTGTTATTTTGTCACTGTAGTAAAATCATTCAGAGATATACATGAACTTCTCATTTTTGACTAGGTGCTGATTATACTAAGAATGGACTCAGATGGTGAAAAACATTTACTCATTAAAATCCTTAACAAAATAGAAGGTAAAAACTTTTAAATTATGCTTTAATAAAAAATGCTTGAACATACAAAGATGTTTGATCTAATCAGCTTTTAAAATTAAAATATAACTAACATATTATAAAATTCATCCCTTAAAAGTATACAACTCAGTGGGGGCCTATCCATTTTTAAAATTAATTTAGACTAAGTCTGCAATACAAAAATACTAGAGAGAGCTGGGCACGGTGGCACACGCCTATAATCCCAGCTGAGACAGAAGAATCAGAATTTGGGAGGCTGAGACAGAAGAATCCTGAGTTCAATTAGCCTCAGCAATGGCGAGGCGGTAAGTAACTCAGTGAGACCCTGTCTCTACATAAAAACACAAAATAGGGCTGGGAAGGTGGCTCAGTGGGTGAGTACCCCTGAGTTCAATCCCTGGTACCAAAACAAAACAAAACAAAACAAAATACTAGAGAGTACTTACATTGTTTGTTATTATTAATAATTGATACCTTTTACTGATTATCTACTAGTTGCTAAATAATACTGACTGCTGATAAGAACTCTCTGAATAGGTTTTTTTTTTAATTAGAGCATCCTGATTACACGTAGTAATCAGGTTTGTTTTGACAAAATTGCACATGCAAGGTATTTGATTTCAAGCCCCATTTCCCTCCCTTTTCCTCCCCTCCTCCTTCCTCTATTAAACTTCCTCTCTTCTACATATATAAAAGTGAATTCCCTTTGGCATATGAGTAGTTTTAATTAACTCAGTTTTGCAAATAAAAAGCAAGTTCATAAAGGTGATATGGTATGCCAAATCTCACAAATAGTAATAAGAGATTCAGGATTTCAACCTAGTTTTTCTCTTGTTTCAGTGTCATTTTTCAGCTCTTTACCCACCACTACCTATTCTGTCAACCCTTCCTGCTTTGCACTGTGAAACCCATTGCTTATGAGCAAACTCTTCTTTGTCTCCCTTAATTGAAACCCAACTTTCCCCACATGATACTTTTTCTCTTATATCCCTCTCATAGGTGATATTTTCTGTCTATACCTCATAGGAATGAGAAGGTTGTTTCTTGCTTTCTATTATCATTTCCAAAACATTATTCCTCCATTGTCTGAGACTAAGCCATATTGCTGTATCATTCTCTACCACTGCAAATTATCATCATCTACTAACCACCTGGTTATCCCCTATCATCCATGGACAGTCATACACCTGGCTCAGAACTCTCTACACTCCTAATACTGCCATTATCATAGGTGTCTTTAATGTGAATGATTTATTCAATACCCAGGCCTTACAGATTCATTGACCTCCACAACAAAAATTATATTCATCTTTAGTTCATGGCTATGCCATGCACCTTGTGATAATGTGGCACTGTCCTACTTCTAAACTTTAAACTCTGATATATTGTTCTTTAACTACCCTCTAGTCTTTCATAATCTTCAGCATTATTTTAGAGATTATAATCTGTCAAATTATTTTTGTTTCATTTTCTTTGCTTTCCACACTGTTATTTTGACTCATCTCTTCAGTCAGTCTTATCCTTTTTTTTTTGTGCTCTCCATTTAAACCTTAATCCTGAATTAATCAATATGTTTAAACTCTGTTCCTACACATGAGCTGCTGAGCACTTTTGTAGAAAATCACACAGCCATGTACATTGATATCACTACAAACTCATCTTCTCTAAACTTACATGGGTTTTAAATAACTCTTTTTTAAAAATATTTTTTAAGTTGTAGATGAACACAATACATTTATTTATTTATTTTATGTGGTGCTGAGGATTGAACCCAGTGCCTCACAGATGTGAAGCAAGCCACAACCCCAGCCCTTAAATAACGCTTGACCATTCGTTTTAGTCAGCTTTTTTGTCACTGTCATCAAAAGACCTAACTAGAACAATTTTAGATTATTTGAGGCTCACAGTTTCAGAGGTCTCTGTCCATAAACAGCCAAATCCGTTGCTCTGGGCCCAAGAGGCAAGACCTCATGGCAGAACGATGGCCACCAAGAAGCTAAAAGAAAGACCAAGGCTGACTCTCCTGGCACAAAATAGATACTCCAAAGGCAAACCTCCAATGACTCATCCCCTCCAGCCGCACTCTACCCACCCATAGCACCACTCAGTTAATCCCATCAGGGGAAATCGATGAACTGATTAGATTAAGACTCTCATTGCCCAATCATTTCATCCCTAAACTTTTTTGCATTGTCTCATACATGAGCTTGTGGGGAACACCTCATATCTAAACCATAACACTGTCTTTGTATACATTCTTAATTTCCATTCCTATTTCTTCTCATGGCTATATGACTAACCCATACCACCCATCCCATCATTTTTTAGAAGAGACTTATTATGCCTTTTAATTTCTATTAATTGGGTAAGAATCTTCCCCAGTTTCCTTCCCTACCATATACAAATTTATCTTCATTCCTTTCTATTCATTTATCTTTTCCTTTCCTCATTTCACTAGAAGTGAACATCCTCCCTTTAAAGACCAGTCTTTCATTCCTGCTTTGGATGCTCTTTCCACACTTGGTTTTATCAGTTTTTTCCTAGTACAATCTTTCTGTCTAAAGACTTTCTCAATTAACGTTTAAGCCCCCCAGTATTAAAAATAAAATACCACTTTCAACCGATGCCACCCTTTTGATACTCTTTCAGTTTCCTCCATAAATTTTTGCCATCTTTATTTTCTGAAATGTTCCTTTACTTCAGCCCTACCAAAATATTTATCATGATGTTTCATATATCCATGGCTTTACACCTCCTGTTCCTGTTGTGAGTATACTCTCCCTTTTTTAAGAAGCTAAGTCCTACACATTCTTGAAAAACAAGGTAATGGGGCTGGGAGTGTAACTTGGTGATAGAATGCTTTTCAGAAATTTTGATTGATTAAAATGTTTTCCTCAGGACGTTATATGCTTACTTCTAAGGTACCCCTTACCACTTTAGACTTAAATAACTGGTTCTCTTTGCTATTTACTTCACTAAAATAATGATCATACCTGTATTTGTGTTCTCAATACCCAGGAAATACATACAACATGGAAGGCACTCCTTAAAAGTTTATTGAATACATAAATGAGCCAGTGAATATCTCTCTAAATACTGAGTACATATTGAGACTATTGAAAATGATTGAACTGAAATACATACAAATACAGCAACAAATATCTGCTCATAGATTTAGACCATGATATTAACCAATATTTTAAATTAGAGTAGTATGAGAATGGAAAGTTCTTTAGCACAGCCTTATAAGATTGTTTCTTAATGAAGCTATCAGGTGTCCATAGGCCAGATTTGCAAATGTCTGCATTAATGATCGTATTCATTATTTCACTTACTTTTTCAATGCTGAGAATATGAGTTCCTATTCACCAAATTCATAAGATTCTTCTTAATAACAAAATGTTAGGACAAGGGTTAACCATTGTCTAGAATCAGGATAATTGGAAACACTTTAAAAATTCAGGAAAAATTTTCAGCAGTGTTAGTCTTATAAAACCAAGGGAGGGGCTGGGGTTATGGCTCAGCGGTTGAGCGCTTGCCTCACATAGGTGAGGCACTGGGTTCGATCCTCAGCACCACATAAAATAAATAAAGATATTGTGTTCATCTACAACTAAACAAAATATTTTTTTAAAAAAAACAAAAAACAAGGGATTTGAGTAGAGTAAAGTATTTTGTGAAGAAGCTGAGGACAACTTCCTGCTCCACTGAGAGGCATACTTAAAACTACTTACTGGAGCAGCTTCTCTTCCTTTGGAGTCACTTAAGATGTTAACAGATTAGTACTCTATATCTTTTTTATCTAGGCTTCATGCTGAACATCCTCATTTATTTTGGTAGTTGGGGATTATACCATAACCATTTTTGCAATATTCATTTCAACAATGTCTATTGACACAGAAATATTGAAGCTGTAAACAGAAAAAATGTTTTTACTCTTTCAAACTAACACCTACCCAGGTTTATAGGACCTAGGCTTTTTTTTTTTTTCTATCTAGTGTTAGGGGAAAAAATGTGATTTCATTTTTCATGTGTTTGCAAAATCTAATAATACAGTCACTGAGTAATCTAAGCTAATAGAAATCATAGCTAATAAAAATCATTTAAGCAAATTAGGTTTTAAATAATATGAATCACCTTATGATATAAAAGAGAATACTCATTTCTTGCTGCTACCAAAACTATTGTCATGTCAAGTAAAGTTACATATAATTATTAGTCATTATTCTGAACCTTAAGGTTAACAAAAGTACACTAAGAGTAGAATTAATTTGAACTAGATTTAGCTATTCTTTAATCAGTTGTCTACCAAAAATAAATTGAATGTGTGGTTACAGAATATTTTTATGTTTATATATTTTAACACTAGTAAAATAAAGAAGTTGAATTATAATTAAGAAGCAGGGGTGAATCTCATAAACAGGTAGTGCCCAATAAGTCTTCTGCTTCTTAGGCAGCCAGTAGAAAGTGGGGAAGCATTCATATCACATTAAAATACAGTCCCTTGCTATTTAGTTGTACTTTTAAAAAGTAGAGAAAAAAATCTATGATTTTGAGCAAATAAGATTAACTATATAGTTAATGAGTTTTAATTTGGTTATTTTTAAATTGTGATTGATTTTATTATTTCATATAAGAAATTGTAGACTTTCCATGTACTCATTCCATACACACACACACACACACACAAAATATTACTTATGGTTTAAACTTTCTGATGTTAGAATTCAAAAATAATGCAGTAACGTATATTTTAAGCAATTCCCTTGTTTATAGATCTTTATTTCTATGATATTGAAATATATGATACCCTAAAAAATGTTTATGAACAAAACTCTAGGGGGGAAAAGAACTCTTGTTGAAAAAACTGTTTTTTTTTTTTCTCAACAGGTTTAATATTGACTATCTCTCATTCAAATGAAAGAAAAGATTTTCTGGAATCTAAAGGTGTTTTAAATGGGTAAAAATATATTTCTTTACCTATGGGGAGCAATCATAGAAATAATTTATTTCCATGGTAAAAGCAAAATGTCTCCTAGATTTTGGGCTGGGGATGTACCTCAGTGGTAGCTCACTTGCCTAGCATGCACAGGCCTTGGGTTCAACCTCCAGCACTAAGACAAAAAAATCGCCTAGAATTTAACTTAAGAAGTTTAATGAAATCTGAAATTCGTCAATGTCTCTGTCCTTTTCCTGAAAAATTCTTTACAGAGAACACTTTAACTCAGATCATAGCATTGTGTGTTATATGTAATTAGTGTCCAAAATATTTTAGCATCCTCAAATTACCACTATTATTACTCTTAATACAGAGAGTTACCTATTTATTTTTCCACATTTTCATTGGTGCATTTATAGTTGTACATATTGGTGGGATTTGTTGTTACATATTAGTACATGCACACAATATAACGATACAGTTTGGCCAAGATCCCTAGCACTTCCTCCCTTCTTTGCTGCCTCCCACCCCTTGGTCCCTTTCCTCCACTGATCTCTTTTGGATTTTTATGAGATGCACCCCCACTTTTGTTTTCCTTTTCCTCTCTAACTTCCACATATGAGAGAAAACATACAACCTTAACCTTCTGAGCTTGACTTATTTTACTTAACATGATGGTCTCTAGTTCTATCCATTTTCCTGAAAATGCCATAATTGCATTTTTTTTTTTTTTTGGTACTGGAGATTGAACTCAGGGGCACTCAACCAACTGAGCCACATCCCTATCCCTATTTTGTGTTTTATGTAGAAAAAGGGTCTTACTGAGTTGCTTAACACCTCACTGTTGCTGAGGCTGGCTTTGAACTCACGATTCTCCTGTCTCAGCCTCCCTAAGTGCTGGGATTACAGGCTTGTGCCACTGCGCCCGGCTCAAAATTGCATTTTTTATTTATGACTGAATAAAACTCCATTGTGTATATATACCACATTTTCTTTATCCATTCATCCGTTGATGGACACCTAGGCTGGTACCATAGTTTGGCTATTGTGAATTGTGCTACTATAAACATGAGTATGCATGTATTACTGTAATATGATGACTTTAATTCTTCAAGATAAATGCCAAGAAGTGTGGCTGGGTCATATGGTGGTTCCTTGCCTAGTCTCTTGAGGAGCTAGAGGTTACTTATTTAAATTTACCCTTCTTTTTATCAGTGTCTTTGTTCAGCATTGGGTTTTTTTGACATCTCCTCTCTTCTGGGTTATTCTTCCTGAAATTCTTTAAGTGAGGACCTGCTAATAATAATTCTGGCTTTTTAAATGTCTTTATTTTGCCTTATTTCACATAGAACTTCTTTATTTCTAATATTTGAAGCCAAATAATTAAAAGAGGTACAAATCAAATAGAAACTCATAAAAACTCGACATAAATATTTTTTAACTTCTAGGTTGCTCTGGACAGAAAGCAGTAGTGGACAATTTTAATTATAGTAGGTGCTATGATATGAACTTTGAAGATGCAAAAGCTAAACATGATATTTAAGTGTCTATATTTTTGTTGTTGTTAAATCATTTATGAAGCCAATTGAGAAAAATGCCCCATCTCAGAGTTGTCAAAAATATTATGTAAATTTTCAAAGATTAAAACCTTACTTTTGGGCTGGGGTTATAGCTAAGTGGTAGAGCACTTGCTTAGCATGTGTGAGGCACTGGGTTCGATTCTCAGCACCACATAAAAGTAAATCAATAAAGGTATTGTATCTATCTACAACTAAAATTATTTTTAAAAACTGTTGTATGAAAATGAGATTGATTTCTCATATTGATTTCTGAGATTGATTTTCATGTTGATATACTCAAGGAATAAAATCAAGATCATGCTTTAGGTGGGAAATAGTCTACAGTTTTACATATTCTGGCATAAAAAGTATGATAATCAAAAAGAAAAATAAAAAAGATTAATATAACTAAAGAAGAAATGAACAGAAAATGCCCCAGTGCCTTTCTGTCTTGAGTAGGCATAGATTAGAGAATATCCAGAAAATAGTCATTTTTAGCATTCCTCTTCAATAATGATACAGTATAATCTCATATTCTTGGCTTTCTTTTGTCTTCAGTGCAAGTTCCTGCGTGATTGTACATAATCAAAATATTGGAGCAGATTTTCCCTGGAGCAATTTCTCAGTTGTGATGGAGTACAATTATGTAGAACACTCTTGTTGGTCTAAACACTGCGAAACATTGAATATTCCTTATATGGCCTTTAAAGTGATTCTTCCAGATACAGTTTTAAAGAGTAAGGATATAAACCAATATTCTTGTTTGCTCCATTAGAATGAAAACTTTATGTTTTGTTTATAACCTATAGAAAGAAAATAAGCTGTGGCAGAAAATATTTTATAGTTATATAAATTTCCATGTCTTTGATCATTCCTCTTTTCCTATGTGATCTTGTCTAGACAGTCTTTTATAAATTTCCTATTTAAGTCCTTTGTCCATTTATCTTTGAGGCATATTTATTCTTTTCTTATTGGTTTGTAAAATATTTTTCCTATGGTTGTACATAATTTTAAAATTCTATATAAACCACTATATATTTATACAGCAAATGTCCAACATATACTTAAGTGAATAATGCAGATTTGGGCATTTCAGATATACAATAATCCAATTTTTTCCTTGTTTTCTTAAGTGAGTATATATGTATGAGTATAGGCAAATAAATATATAGAAAAATGTCTAGAAATATATATTAAACTATTTTTAGTGTATAATAGTTTTAGTAAGCTCTATTAACTCTTATTTCTAGGTAGAAGGATAATGGCTTTTTATTTTCTTCAGATCTTTATTCAGATTTCTTATATTTATGATGAATATTGTTTTTATACAATTTCTTGAACATAAAATTTATTATGTTTATATTTAGTAAAAAATAGAAATAGCTGAGGTATGAAGTGGAAAAAAAGAAATATATATGCATTTTCTCTTATTTAGGAAACACCTTGCCAGATAGATTTGGTGGTTTTCTTCTTGAAATCCAGATTCCATATGTGTTTTTTGCATCTGAAGGGATTCTTAATACTCCAGAAATACTTCAGCTGCTAGAATCTAAGTAAGTTACTGATTTTATAACCTCAGTAAACATGTATGTATTTATATTGATAGGCTAAATATTATGCTGTGTATGTAGCTCTATATCTGATCTAAACCTGGAATTATACAAGAATAGTTTTCCAGAGAGTTTATTTATACATCTATTTCAAGACTATACCCACATAATTATTGATTAATGTCTTCTTTGGTAATATTTACCAATTTTGTTGACAAAAGTGAAATTTAATTGTTTAAATTTATATTTTACTTACATTTCTTTTGTTAGCAGCAAATATAAGTGTGTTGTTCTGTGAATGGAATGTTCAGATCTTTAGGTCACTGGTAACATTAAAAATATATTCGTAAACTGGGCGCGGTGGCACAATCCTGTAATCCCAGCACTTAGGGAGGCTGAGACAGGAGAATCGTGAGTTCAAAGCCAGCCTCAGCAAAGGTGAGGCACTAAGCAACTCAGTGAGACCCTGTCTCTACATAAAACATGAAATAGGGCTGGGGATGTGGCTCAGTGGTTGACTGCCCCTGAGTTCAATCTCTAGTTCCAAAAAAAAAAAAAAAAAATATATATATATATATATATATATTCTTGTCTAGGAGTCTTTAAATACTACTAGGGAAATAGGACTTAAAAGTTCTAAATAAATTCTTTTTAGATTTTTAGTTCTATCATAGCACTGAAGTTGTCATAGAAATATTAAGGAAAGATAATTGAGTTATTTAAAATGCAGATTAATGTTCCATGCTCTTGTTTTGATATCTTAAGACTGTGGGGCATTCATAGAAAACCATAAATTTGTAAAAGGTGGTTAAAGTATAGGTAATAGCTGGGGGTATAACTCAGCAGTATTAACATGTATGAGGCCCTGGTTCAATACCCAGCAGCCACCTACCCTAAAAATATACGCCAATTTTAAGGAAAAAGAAAGAAAATTCTTATAAATGGAGAATGTTTTAGTCTCATAATATGTTGTTTTCATTTCAGGAATTATTACCTAAAGAGCTAGAGTAACTTGTTCAAGACATTTGTAATGGTATTGTGTGCCATAAATACCTAAGGCAGCATATATTTCAACTAATTTGTTTTATAGGCTGAATAAATCATAATTTCCTTCCTAAAATTTATAAAGTGGAATAAATTGATATATGAAAGAAAAATTACAGTAATTTAAATAATTTAATATGTTGGAGGACAATAAAACTTTACTTGAAGAATTTATCTTAGCCATTTCATTTCTTCACCAAAGCATACTGTATTTTATAGCTACAATATCACATTAGTGGAGAGATGCTGCAGTGAGTCATTGAAACTCTTTGGAACCACAGAATGTTATGTAGTAGTGACAATTGATGAACAGACTGCCATAATTTTACAGGTAAAACTATGTAATAAAAAACATAAGCCATGTAAAAAATACATTAAAATACATATAACTGTGTAGTTTGTTGTTATATTTTTACAGGAAATTTTAATCTATTAGTGCTTTCTTCTACATTTTGCAAATGGGCCACAAGTGCTAAATTATTACTGTGGAAATTTACTATTACCAAACTACTTTAATACCCTAAAATGTTTGGTACAAATTTAAGAAAAGAAAGTACATCTAGAATCTTTAATATCATATATGGACCTGTTTTAAAATACATTTATAAGATAATTATAGTGTAGAAAGCTTTAAAAAGCAAATCCCACGTGGTGGCACACACCTGTAATCTCAGCACTTTGGGAGGCTGAGACAGGAGAATTGCGAGTTCAAAGCCAGCCTCAGCAACGGCGAGGCGCTAAGCAACTCAGTGAGACCCTGTCTCTACATAAAACACAAAATAGGGCTGGGGATGTGGCTCAGTGGTCGAGTGCCCCTGAGTTCAATCCCCAGTACCAAAAAAACCCCAGCAAATCCCAGCCACCGTGTTTCTTACAAGAGGGTAGTATATTAATTGATTATTGGTAACATGGCATTTCCTCTAAGGCAAATAGAGATTGCCTCTAAGTGAGTTGGTTTTTAAAGAGAGAGATTTTTCTTCAAACATACATTTGGTTTGGGACTTAAGATGTATAAATCATTGGCTGAATCTCCCTTTATGTGTGCTTGATTAGAGTACCAATTGAAAAGAAATTAATAGGGTTGGAGTTGGGAACAGAAGTCAGGTTTGATGGACAGTATAAATTATTGGCAAATATGTTAAGGTACAGCTTTTTTTTTAAATACTGTTTTAGTTGTTGATGGATCGTTATTTTATTGATTTATTATTTATATGCGGTGCTGAGGATCGAACCCAGTGCCTCACACATGCTAGGCAAGTGCTCTACCACTGAGCTACAGCCCCAGCCCCTAAGGTACAGTTTTGATGAACAAAGTTTACAATATAAGAATTATATGATGGAAAAACACAATTCTATTATATTTTTAAAAGATATTGTGTCTTGTATATTTAAATTCTTAAACAATTACTTTTCTGTCAGTCAAAACTATTTGAATCCACAGTTGAATATTGTCTGAAAGACAATTTCTGGATACTCACTCTATCAAAAATTATTCATTTTAGAGGAAAAGGGAATTTCAGACCCTTAGATAGGAATTCCTAGGAAGTCCAATAACTGCTGCCTTCTCATCTCCCTTAAGTAAGCATGCAGTGCACGTTATCTCATAGGTTTTTGTGGGGTTTTTTGTTTTTGTTTTTTGTGTTTTGGTACCCAGGATTGAACTCAGGGGCACTTCAGTGGCCCAGTGCCCCTACCACTGAGCCATATCCTGGCAGAGCCCTCATGAATGGGGTTAGTGCCCTTATAAAAAAGACTCCAGAGCACTAGAGCTCTTTCCACTACATAAGAACAGAGCAAAGGTCCCCATCTATGAGAAAGTCGGCCTTCATCAACCCCAAATCTGCCATTTCCTCCATCTTGTATTTCCCTACCTCCATAACTGTGAAGAATAGATTCCTTTTGTTTAGAAGCTACCCAATCCATGGCATTTTGTTATAGCAGCCCAAACAGACTAAGAGGATGCATGAATTAAAGTCAGAATGCTGCTGCCATAAGAAAAGAGGAATGGGGCTGGGGTTGTGGCGCAGTGGTAGAGGCACTGGGTTCGATCCTCAGCACCACATAAAAATAAAATAAAGATATTGTGTCCACCTACAATTAAAAAATAAATATTTAAAAAAAAAAAGAAAGAAAAGAGAAATGGATGCTACTTAGCTAATATAGCAGGTGTCCACTTAAACACCACCTTTTTTCTTTCTTTCTTTCTTTTTTTTTTTTTTTTTTTTTTTTGGTACTAGGGATTAAACTCAGGGGCACTCAACCACTGAGCCACATCCCCAGCCCTATTTTATATTTTATTTAGATACAAGGTTTCACTGAGTTGCTTAGCACCTCACTGTTGCTGAGGCTGGCTTTGAACTCTTGATCCTGCTACCTCAGCCTCCTGAGCCGCTAGGATTACAGGCATGCTCCACCACATCTAGCTATATATCATATGTTCTTGAAATCTGACAACACTAATTTTGTAACAACTATTCAACCTAATGAATCTTTATTTTCCAATAGGACCTAGAAGAATTGAATTATAAGAAGGCATCAGACAATATCATTATGAGATTGATGGCATTATCGTTCCAGTACAGCTATTGTTGGATGATATTATATACCAAAGAAATATTAAATTCAGAGTAGGTAAACATTTCTTCATCCAAAGTTACGTTCATATTTCTCATTATTCAGTCTTTTTTTTTTTTTTTTTACTGAGGATTGAACTCAGGGGCACTTAACCACTGAGGCACTTCCCCAGCCTCTTTTTTTCCCCCCTATCCCTTTTTTGTATTTAATTTAGAGAGACAGTCTCACTGAGTTTCTTAGGGCCTTGCTAAATATCTGAGGCTGGCTTTGAACTCGCAATCCTCCTACCTCAGCTGCCCAAACCACTGGGATTACAGGTGCACACCGCTACCCCCGGCAGTCATTTTCTTTTAATAAGAGCTGGCTATGCAAATCTTACTCATCTAGTTTGCTTTAAGTCAGGAATTCTCAAGATGGAGACTCAGGAAAACAAATTTGAATTTGGGGGATGATTCATGCTCTGTAAATTATCCTTTCCTTCCTGCATCTCACTAATAATTCCTGCTTTAAGTGTTTATTATTTTGTAATTCTTAACTATTTTTTGGCATTGCCTTCCTTTTAGTCACCAAGACTGGAAAGCAATCTTTTAGATTCAGCCACTGGATTTTCTCTGCCATCTGTTCTCTCCATTTATATTACTAGTGTTTTAGTGCAGATTCTTATTGTTTTATGTGAACTTTTATAACAGATCATCACTGTCTTGTCTTCTCATCTCCAGATGCTTCTGTGTTCCTCTTCATCACATGCAGTCAATTGGTATTCCTAAAACCAGATTCTCATTATTTCACTCTTATGAGAAGCTTTTAATGAGTTTTTCACTGTCTCATAAATGCATACTAACTACTCACCCTAATTTTCAAGATCTTCAGAATATAATCCTAATCTATATTTTCAGGCTTAATTTTCAGTTTTCCATTTCAACCAAAAGATGTGCTACATAACTTGACAACATGCTTTTTCTTTCCTGCTTCTACTTTACTTATAATTTCTTTCTTCCTACAATATTTTCTACTTCCTTTAACTATTTCATTTGATGAAATTGTGCTTATTTTTCAGGACCTATTCCCAAATATTGTTTCTTTCTGTTCAAACTTTTCTCAACACCCACTTATGCACATAGATACTCAGATGTGGCCTTTCCATCCTCTGAACTGCTTAACTCTCTATTTTTCTTCATCTTTATTTTATATTTTAATTTTGGGAGTACTTGTTCTACAACACAGTGCATGTTGCTTTTATATGATAAACACTTAATAAACAAATGTTGATTAAGTAAATGAATTTTTCCTACAAAACTGCAAACTAATCTTTCTCATTTTTTATCCCTACAGTACAACATAACACATGCCACATAACCCATGGTAGAGGAATTTTGAAATATATTCTTTAATTTAGTTACTAAAGAAGGTAACTCTGTTACCCCATCTTCTTTGACATTACCTGTGTGCTTTTTATTTTTCTTTTTTCTTTCTTTCTTTCTTTTTTTTTTTTTGGTACTGGTGATTGAACTCAGGGGCACTTGACCACTGAATTGGGATTACAGGCTTGCACCACTGCACCTGGCTACCTGTGTGCTTTTTCTTTACTTACCTTCTTGTTTGACCCCAATTTTGTTTACTGCTGTACCCAACTCTTCCCATGAAACTATTATCATATAAGTTGCAATGTAAGAGTCTAAACACCTTGGTTCTTTTTCTTTTTTCTATTAACAAATAACTTCTAGCAAATCATTTAATAAGTTTTTTTCTTTCTGCCAGAACTAAAAAGTTAAAATAATAATTCAGGTCTAAACCCTTCATTTTTTAATGTTATTAAAGACTGTAAAACACTTTAAGCTTGATACTTTCTGGTAAAGCATTTAAAGCTTTATCTAGAACTTGAAAGTGTTCTAGGTAAGTAATTGATTTGGTGATTTTCTAAAATTGTTTTTCAGATTACACTCTACCTATAATTCAAGTGGTGCAGTTGATATACAAGGGAGACTAAGACGATTCAAACTTATTTTTACCCAGATTTCATAGAAAAAATTATCTGATCTTTTAAGATAGCTTTATATTCACACTATAAAGAGTTATAATTTGCCAGGCACGGTGGCACACACCTGTAATTCCAGCACTTTGGGAGGCTGAGACAGGAGAATTGCGAGTTCAAAGCCAGCCTCAGCAATGGCGAGGTGCTAAGCAACACAGTGAGACCCTGTCTCTACATAAAACACAAAATAGGGCTGGGGATGTGGCTCAGTAGTTCAATCCTGGTACCAAAAAAAAAAGTTATAATTTATTCACAATGATGTATTATTACAAAATGTAATTATTACCCAAGCTTCTACATATCTCAGTTCTATATTTTTAGATGATTAGAACATTTAGGAAATGTCTTAATCAACTGACCAAATGAGGGAAAATGAAAATACAGAAGAAATGATTTGAATTATCTTAGTAGTTCATGCCGTCAGTTCCTGTTTAAGGAAGAGTCAGGGATATCTGTGACCACCCCAAGGTCTGATGGTTTGCTATGAGTATGGTTATATGATGTTATAATTTATTGTAGTACAAGTTTACAAAGCTTTATAATTCAAAATCAGCAAGCGAAGTTCAGAGGGTACAATCTAGAGGATCTTCTCCTAGTTCACTCAGTTATGCTTAATCTCCTCAACAACAAATTATGACAACACATAACCTTTTGTCTATTAGAGGAGCTTATTAGGAACACAGAGCCCAGAGTTTTTCTAAGGGCTGGTTACATTGGTAGCCTTTGCCTAGCACATGTCAAAGTTCCAGATTCTAAAAAGGAAAGCAAGTATTCAACAGAAACCACACTGTTTGTACAAATAGTTTAGGTACAGTGAGCCAGTCTCACTGTGACTTTTCCATACATGCATATATTGTTCATTAATCACTGCCACACTCTCTTTTACCTTCTCTCCCCCTCTTTTACAGTCCCATCCCCCACTCCTTTCTCTGTCCCTAGTTCTTCTTCTATTTTGTTTTTTATTTTTTTTCTTTTTTTAAGCTTCTGTATTAGAGAGAGAACATGCAATATTTATCTATGTCTGACTTATTTTGTTCAACATGATGTCCTCCAGTTCCATCCATTCTTCTACAAATGACAGAATTTCAATTCTTTATGACTGAATAATACCATATTTTTTTATTCATTCATTTCTTGACGGGATCCTAATTCCATACCTTGGCTATTATGAATAAAAGTGCAATAAACAGGGGATGCAGGTGTCTCTTTTGTATGTGGACTTTGTTTCCTTCAGAAATACACCCAGGAGTGGTATAGCTGAATCATATGGTTGTTCTACTTTTAGTTTTTTGAGGAACCTCCATACTGTTTTCCATAGTAATTGTACCCATTTACATTTCCACCAACCATGTATGAGGGTTCCTTTTTTTCCACATCCTTGCCTTGATATTTTTTTTTTAAATAATAGCCATTCCTAACTGGGATAAGATGGAATCTCAATGCAGTTTTGACTTGCATTTCCCTAAGGGCTAAAGATGTTGGGTATTTTTTCATATATTTGTTGACCATTCATAGTTCTTCCATTTGAGAAGTGTCCATTCAAGTCATTTGCCCACTTTTTAAATGGAATTACTTGGTTATTCTTGTTAAGTTTTTTTAGTTTTTAACACATTCTGGATATTAATCCTTTTAGATGAATACCTGATAAAGATCTTCTCCAATTCTGTGGGTTGTCTCTTAACTCTGTTGATTGTATCCTTAGAAGAGATCTATTATGCTGATGCCAATGTTTGAGTGCTTGGATCCAACAATGCCTTGGACTTCTTAGTAACATGAGCCAGTAATTTCTTCATTGTTGCTTAGGGTACTTAAGTGGGTAAAGGTACTAGAAATATTCACTGCAGCTCAACAGTCACATTTGACTTGCTTAATACTATAGAAGGAAAAAAAGAGTACTTTTTCTAACATAACAGTTCAGGAAAAAGACCCAGGGAAGATTCTAGGTATCACGGCTCTGGTCTGTGTTTACATCTGAACCTATTACTTTGACTAGGGTGACAAAAGTATTCTATTTGACTAGGCTGTGGTCATATAATCATCCTTAGAGCAAATAATGGATGAGTTAAATTTCTCCATACTAGTAATGTGTTAGCCAGTTATTCTACTAAAACTGTGTAATATGGAAAACAAAAAATTTTTGAAAAATACAATCACATATCAAATGAGTAGAAACATAGTAATATAATTCTTTTTAGGTACTGTCTTACAGAAAAGACACTTCATCACTTAGCACTGATTTATGCCGCTTTGGTTTCCTCTGGGCTTAAATCTGAAGAACTGGATGTAAAGGTATTTATTCTTGTATGTTTGTTCATAAGCATTTTTCATAAACAAAACTTGAAATCACCTTGAACTCAAGTGCTTATAAATAGACAAATTAAAAACTGCTTAAAATTCAAATTAGAAAAAGCTTCCAATTAATAGTTTTACCACTTAAACTACTGTTTTAAAAGCCGTTAGTTTAGTGAACTTAAATCATATTTCATCTCTTAATTGCTATTTAGATTTCTCTTAAAACATGTCAGGAGGGGCTGGGATTGTGGCTCAGCAGTAGAGCGCTTGCCTCGCATGCGTGAGGCCCTGGGTTCGATCCTCAGCACCACATACAAAGCAATAAAATAAAGACACTGTGTCCATCAACAACTAAAAAAAAAAAAATCTTTAAAAAAAAACATGTCAGGATATGAGGAAAAATATTGCTTGATTTAAAAATGTCCTTATGGGCTGGGGTTATGGCACAGTGGTAGCGTGCTCGCCTAGCATGTGTGAGGCACTGGGATTGATCCTCAGCACCACATAAAAATAAATAAAATAAAGATATTCTGTCCAACTACAACTAAAAAATAAATATTTAGAAAATATATCCTTATAAGGCTCTAGCTATTGTGTAATGGATATCTTATAACACATACATAGGGTAATACATTGATGGTCTCTATTAAATTTGGCTCTTTTTTCCAATCCCCACTCTGCAATTGAGACATTTTTCCAAGTTGAGGGCTCAGCCTTCTTCCATTATAACTTTACATTGCTTCGTTTAAGACCTCAGACATAGCCACTGATATTCTCATTTCTGAGTACAATTCTTAAATTTCTTCCTGACATTTCTTAAGGCCTACATCTATAGTTTAGCAGTCTCCTAGAAATATTCACATGAATATCCACAAATACCACCAACTCCTTCCTGTCCAAAACACAACTTCTCTTCTATCCCCAAGCTTAGTTTATGGTGTCATTATTCTAGTCTAATCAGTAGCCAGGCTCTTTTTAACTCTGCAGTAACACTAGAATTTGTCTCTAATTCTATTGCTAACCGCTATTTTCCTAAATTTAGACCTTCTTCACCTATTGCTTGGGTTTCAAAAGGACCTTATTAAATAATCTCCCTTTTTCTGTTTTTTTCCCCACTCCATTATATATATATATACCAGTTACATTTCTGAAATACACCTGTGAAAATTTCTGTCCCTAGACTGTAAGTTTCTGGAGGTCAGACAACACATATATCCATATTTGTGTTCCTGGTACCTAGCAAATACCAAGTACACATTAAGCTCTAGCTAAGCATTTTCTGTTAAGTTGAATTTTATTGCTCAAAGAACTTCTATAGCTTCCTGCTAATTCAAAATGGAGTTCAAGGGGCTGGGGTTATGGCGCAGTGGTAGCATGCTCGCCTAGCACGCGTGAGACACTGGGTTCGATCCTCAGCACCACATAAAAATAAAAGAAAGATGTTCTGTCCACCTACAACTAAAAAATAAATAAATTTAAAAACAAAAAAAACAAAATGGAGTTCAAGCTCAGCTGGATTCAAACTCCTCCACAATTTGGCCCCTAGTAATCCTTCTTTAACATCATTTTACTCACCATTTCCTACATATGTGCCCACACTATGACTCCTCAGCCATTTCACAAGCATGTCATTCTGGCCTGCCTTCCCTGGGAATATTGTTATCCTTAGAGTTCACTGAGTTCTCTTTCCCTACCCTGCTCAAACACTACCCACTTAAAGAAGTTTTCCCCAATCATACCCACTCCTTCATTCTTCCAATAACATTTCTTACGTTTATTATAGTACAAGATATATATTCCTATACATTCATCCTTAAAGGCAAGAACTAGTTCTTTTTCTTTATAAAACTTGTAGCAGCTAACATAGTGCTTTATACAAAGCAAAAATATTTGAAAAACACCTACTGAATAGATGAATAGAATTAAATTGTAACACAATCTATTAAGAATATCAGACCAACCGTGCTGCAGCCCCTCATCTACCAACACATGGCTGTCCTGTCCTCCTCCTGTCTAGAGACAACAGCCAGGACCGGGAAGACCATCCCCGAGGTCCCTTCAGGCTTGGTTACACCAAAGGTGAGATATTGGTAACCTGCAGGGACACTACAAGATTATAGGATAGAAATTGTAATACCTCAGATTGGCACTGCTAGAGAGGAAGACACATGAACATGAAAAAGCAAGGGAAGAAAAAGCCCCAATCAAACCAAGATGCTACAATAATAGAACCCATTAGCAGCACAGTAGGTGAAATGTCAGAGAAGGAGTTCAGAATGTACATAATTAAAATGATCTATGAAGCACAGAATAATATAAGAGAGCAACTACATGCAACAATTGATCAATACAATAAAGAGATTAGACCAAATACGGGCAACCATTGATCACTCCAACAGAGATAACAGCAAATACAGGGAGCAAAAGATTACTTCAAGAAAGAGATAAAGATTCTGAAAAAAAACCAAGTACAAATCTTTGAAATGAAGGAAACAATAAATCAAATAAAAAATTCAACATAAAGCATCACCAACAGACTAGATAACTTGGAAGACAGAACCTCAATGAAGACAAAATATATAATCTTGAAACTGACCACACAATGAAGATGATAAGAAACCACGGACAGAGCATCCAAGAATTATGGGATAACATCAAAAGACCAAACCTAAGATTTATTGGGATAAAGGCAGGCACAGAGATACAAACCAAAGGAATGCACAATCTCTTCAATTAAATAATATCAGAAAATTTCCCAAACATGAAGAATGAATTGGAAAATCAAATACAAGAGGACACCAAATGTATAAAACTACAGCAGATCCACACCAAGGCACATTATAATGAAAATGCCTAGCATACACAAAAGTAATAGAATTTTAAAAGCTGAAAGAGAGAAGTTTCAGATTACATATAGGGGGAAATCAATTCATATTTCAGCAGACTTCTTAACCCCAGTCCCTCAAAGTCAGGAAATCCTGGAACAACATATACCAAGCTTGGGGCCTGAAAGAAAATGGGTGCCAACCAAGAATTTTACATACAGCAAAAATAAGCTTGCAATTTAATGATGAAATAAAAACCTTCCATGATAAACAAAAGTTAAAAGAATTTATAATGAGAAAAACTACACTGGAGAATATTCTTGGCAAAATATTCCATGAGGAGGAAATGAAAACCAACAATGAAAATTGGCAAAAGGAGGAAAACACTAAAGGAAAAGCCAATCAAAGGAGAAACCAAGTCAAGTTAAAAACCAAAAATAAGCCAAACTGACCAGGAATACAAACCATATTTCAATAATAACCCTGAACATTAATGGCCTAAACTCATCAGTTAAAAGACATAGATAGACTGGCAGACTGGATTTTTAAAAAGCCCCAACAATATGTTGTCTTCAATAGACTCATCTCATATAAAAAGACATCCACAGACTAAAGGAGAAAGGATGGGAAAAAATACACCATTCAAAAGGACCATGTAAACAAGCAAGGGTTTCCATCCTCATATCAGATAAAGTGGACTTCAAACCAAAGATATTCAGAAGAGATAAAGATGGTCATTTCATACTGCTTAAGGGAACCATACATCAACAAGAAATAACAATCATAAATATCTATGCCCCGAACAATGTAGCATCCATGTATATCAAACAAACCCTTCTCAATTTTGAGAATCAAATAGACCACAGCACAATAATACTGGGTGACTTTAACACATCTCTCTCACCACTGGACAGATCTTCCAAACAAAACTAAACAAACCATAGAACTCAATAATATAATCAATAATTTATAATTACAGACATATACAGAATATTTCATCCATCAACAAATGAATACACTTTTTTCTCAGCAGCATGTGAATCTTCTCTAAAATAGGTCATATGTTATGCCACAAAGCAAGTCTTAGCAAATACAAAAAAATAGATACTACCCTGCATTCTATCAGACCATAATGGAATAAAATTAGACTTCAATGATAAAATAAAAAATAGAAGCTACTCCATCACCTGGAGACTAAATAATACACTATTGAATGATGCATGGATAACAGAAGACATCAAGGAGGAAATTAAAAAAATTCTTAGAGGTAAATGAGAACTCTGATACAACATATCAAAATCTCTGATACACTATGACGGTAGTGTTAAGAGGAAAGCTCATTGCCTTGAGCTCATTCATTAAAAGAAGAAAAAGTAAACAAATAAGTGACCTGACATTACATCAAAGCTCTAGAAAAAGAAGAACAAATCAACACCAAAAGAAGTAGAAGACAGGAAATAATTAAAATCAGGGCTGAAGTCAGTGAAATTGAAACAAAGGAAACAATTCAAAAAATTTACAAAACAAAAAGCTAGTTCTTTGAAAAAATAAATAAATTGATAACCTTTAGCCACACTAATGAAAAGGAGAGAGAAAACTCAAATTACTAAAATTCGAGATGAAAAGGGAAACATCACAACAGACACTATTGAAATACAGAACATAATTAGAAACTATTTTGAAAATCTATACTCTGGTAAAATAGAAAATCCCAAAGACACTGACAAATTTCTAGAGGCATATGATCTGCCCAAACTGAATCAGGAGGATATACACAACTTAAACAGATCAATTTCAAGCAAGGAAATAGAAGACAACATCAAAAGCTTACCAACCAAGAAGAGCCTGGGACCAGATAGATTCTCAGCCAAGTTTTACAATACCTTCAAAGAAGAATTAATACTGATACTTTTCAAATTATTCCATGAAATAGAAATGGAGGGAACCCTTCCAAACTCATTCTATGAGGCTAGTATCACCCTGATTCCAAAACCAGACAAAGACACATCAAAGAAAAAAAACTTCAGACCAATATCCCTGATGAACATGGATGCAAAAATTCTCAATAAAATTCTGGCAAATCACATACAAAAGCATATTAAAAAGATAGTGCACCACGATCAAGTGGGTTTCATTCCAAGTATGCAAGGTTGGTTCAATATACAGAAATCAATAAAAGTAATTCATCACATCAAGAGACTTAAAGACAAGAATCATATGATTATCTCCACAGATGCCGAGAAAGCATTTGACAAAATACAGCACCTCTTCATGTCAAAATACTAGAAAAACTAGGGATAGTAGGAACATGCCTCAACATTGTAAAAGCTATCTATGCAAAACCAAAGGCCAACATCATCCTAAATGGAGAAAAGTTGGAAGCATTCATTCCCTCTAAAAATGGGTACAAGATAGGGGTGCCCTCTTTCACCACTTCTACTCAACATAGTCGTTGAAACTCTAGCAAGAGTTATTAGATGAAAGAAATTAAAGGAATATGAATAGAAAAAGAAGAACTCAAACTATCATTATTTGCTGGCATGATTCTATACTTAGAGGATCCAAAAAATGCCACCAGAAAACTTCTAGAATTAATAAATGAATTCAGCAAAGTAACAAGATATAAAATCAATACCTGTAAATCAAATACATATCTATACATCAGTGATGAATCTTCTGAAAGAGAAATTAGGAAAACTACCCCATTCACAATAACCTCAAAAAAATAAAATACTTGGGAATCAATTTAACAAAAGAGGTGAAAGACCACTACAATGAAAACTACAGGACACTAAAGAAAAATTGAAGAAGACCTTAGAAGATGGAAAGATCTCCCATACTCTTGGATAAGCAGAATCAATATTGTCAAAATAGCCATACTACCCAAAGCGCTATACAGATTCAATGCAACTCCAATTAAAATCCCAACGTCATTCCTTATAGAAATAGAAAAAGCAATCATGTTATTCATTTGGAAGAATAAGAGACCCAGAATAGCCAAAGCGATCCTTAGCAAGAAGAGTGAAGCAGGAGGCGTCACAATACCAGACCTTAAACTACTACAGAGCTATAGTAACAAAAATGGCATGGTATTGGCACCAAAATAGACATGTAGACCACTGGTATAAAATAGAAGACACAGAGACAAAACCACATAAATATAGTTATCTCATACTAGATAAAGGCACCAAAAACATACAATGGAGAAAAGATAGCGTCTTCAATACATGGTGCTGGGAAAACTAGAAATTCATATGCAGCAAAATGAAACTAAACCCCTATCTCTCACCATGCACAAAACTCAACTCAAAATGGATCAAGGACCTAGAAATTAGACCAGAGACCCTGTGCCTAATTGAGGAAAAAGTAGGCCCCAATCTTCATCACAATGAATTAGGCCCCAGCTTTCTTAACAAGACTCCCAAAGCTCAAGAAATAAAAGCAAGAACCAATAAATGGGATGGATTCAAACAAAAAAGTTTTTTCTTGGCAAAAGAAACAATCAATGAGTTGAACAGAGAGCCTACATTCTGGGAGCAAATTTTTGCCACACACACATCAGATAGAGCACTGATCTCCAGAATATATAAAGAACTTAAAAAACTTAACACCAAAAAACAAACAACCCAAGGAGCTAAAGAGACACTTCTCAGAAGAAGATATACAATCGATCAACAAATATATGAAAAAATGTTCAGCATCTCTAGCCATTAGAGAACTGCAAATCAAAACTACTCTAAGATTTCATCTCACACCAGTCAGAAAGGCAGTTCTCAAGAATACAAAAAATAATAAGTGTTGGTGAGGATGTGGGGGAAAAGGCACACTCATACATTGCTGGTGGCACTGCAAATTGGTGCAACCAATCTGGAAAGCAGTATGGAGATTCCTTAGAAAACTTGGAATGGAACCACCATTTGACCTAGCTATCCTACTCCTTAGTCTATACCCAAAGGACTTAAAAACAGCATACTACAGTGACACAGCCACTTCGATGTTTATAGCAGCTCAGTTCAAAATAGCTAAACTGTGGAAGCAACCCAGATGCCCTTCAATAGATGAATGGATAAAGAAACTGGTATATATACACAATGGAATATTACTCAGCATTAAAAGAGAATAAAATTGTGGCATTTGCAAGTAAATGGATGGACCTGGAGGATATCATGCTAAGCGAAGTAAGCCAACCCCAAGAAACCAAAGGCTGGATGTTTTCTCTGATAAGTGGATGCTGATCCATAATGGGGGAGGGGGCATGGGGAAAAATGTAGAAACTTTGGTCAAAGGGGAGGGAAGGGGGTGGATGAGACATGGGGGCAGGAAAGATGGTGGAATGCGATGAACAACAATGCCCTAGGTACATGTATAACTGCACATATGGTGTAAATCTATATTGTGTACAACCAGAGAAGTGAAGAGTTGTGCTCCTTTTGTATACAATGAATCAAAATGCATTCTGCTGTCATGTATACCTAATTAGAATAAATAAAATTTTAAAAAATATATCAATATACAATATGTTTGAAACAGAATCCCAGGCAATTTTGATCACATGATACATATTAAACATAGAAATAAAATTCTTAGAAAAGATATCTAAATAATTGAATGGCAGCCGGGTGTGGTGGTGCACACCTATAATCCTATCAGCTCAGGAGGCTGAGGCAAGAGGATAGAGAGTTCAAAGCCAGTCTCAGCAAGGGCAGGGCCCTAAGCAACTCAGTGAGACCCTGTCTCTAAATAAATTCAAAACAGGGCTGGGGATGTTGCTCAGTGGTTAAGCTCCCCTGGGTTTACTCTCCATTACCAAAAATTAAAAAAAATTAAATGGCAAATAAAAATTTGTGTCACTCAAGTAAAGTTTTACCATTTAATTAGCCTCTTCCTCACACATGGTAAAAAGTTACAGGTAAATATACTTTTGAAATTACTGTATTCTTTTATACACAGGGTATGACACCATTAGTGTTACTATATTTGTATATAGTGCTATGGTCCAGAGAGGGCATGCCCCAGGGAAGGCACTGGGGGATGAACTAGGAGTACTGCCAAGACACCATTCCTTCCAAACCAAGGTCTCCTTCCACCTAAACCAAACTATTCCAAAAGCTTTTCAGGTTTTACATAATAATCTAAAAAGTGAATTAGATTTTCCATGGACTTTGAAAAACAATGGTAGACAATTTGTTTTTACTATTATCAGTTGGCAATCAATATTTATAAGGCTCCCACATAATGACATTGTTACATTATAAGAGGTTCCCTAGATTTGTATTATTTTAGATCATATTGTTGCCTTATGTTACTTAGTAACATGGCCTTTGGTGTCAGAGAACATCAGTATCAATTATTATTAGTACCTTGTTATTTACAGGCATCTGTAGGCCCTAAACTAACAGAAGTGCCAGGATATTTAAGTACATTTTTAAAAACTAAAATAAAATACTGGTTAGTAGCATTGTGCTCAATGTTATTCTAATTTTTAAAAAATTATGTAAATTTCTTATGAACCATCTCTTTGCAGAAAAATACATAAATGCACACATGCAAAACACTGAAAACAATTTTAGGGGGTTCTCAATCCCCCTAATAAGCCCCCAAATCCCTGCCCTAATTAATTTAAGGTAATACTCATTACTACCATCATCAGATTTTGCTTCTTTTCATTTAAATATAAAGTTTATATTTAAAGTTATAAAATTGATATTTAAATGAAAATGTCATAGCTTCTCAAAACACTCAAACTAGCAATAAAATAAATTTGGGATCAAACAAAATATTTCTGTGTATTCTCTATATTTTATATAATTCTAAGAAAATCTCTTTTAAAATACTTATATTCCCCAACTATGTACTAACAGTTTTGTATGTTTTTTTAAAATTTTTTTTAGTTGTAGATGACACAGTACATTTATATTATTTATTTTTATGTGTTGCTGAGGATCGAACCCAGTGCTTCATACATCCCAGTTGAGCGCTCTACCACTGAGCCACAACCCAACTCCATATTGGTTATTTTTGTAAAAGCAAATATGGTCATAATTATTTTGTGAGATTGTACTTTTTTTTCCCCTGGGGCATGAACCCAAGACCTTGTACCACACTAGGCAAGTGATCTACCACTGAGCTATATCCCCAGTCCTTGTACTGTTCATTACATTTCCACTACCGTACAGAATTGTTATATTTCTAAAATATGATTATTGAGGTCAGAAATACTCTGTCCATATTAAACTGCTTATCTACAGGCAATCTTTCCTTCAACTGAATCTAAAAGGTGAAGAAGAAGAGAGAGATATAAATGAAAGCAGGGGGAAAAAGGGTTGCTACTTCTGAAGAAAGAAGGGCATGGAAGAAACATAAAAAATAGAGGGTATTAAATTCTTTTTTAGAGTTAAGTTTAATGCAGACACACACACACACACACACACACACACACACACACAGCATTTTGGCAGAGGTATCAGAAAGTATGATTCCCAAAATACTGGGAATGACTACTGTAAATCAAAACCTTATTTTTTTCCTTTTAGAATACATCAATTTCATTTATAAATGTTTTTAAAAATATTTTTAGTTGTAGATGGATATGACACCTTCATTCCATTCATTCATTTATTTTTATGTGGTCCTGAGGATGGAACCAAGAGCCATGAAAGGCAAGCGCTCCACCACTGACCTACAACCCCAGCCCCCATTTTTAAGCATATTTATTTTTAACTTTGGTTCTTCAAAAATACTGCAATATATTTTAAAAATTCTTTTGATATATATTCCTTTATCCATATTGTATTGGTACATTATAATTAAACATAATGGTGGAATTTGTTATGACATATTTGTACATGCACACAAAATAACAATGTAATTTGGTCGATATCATTCCCCAGTATTTTCCCTTTTCCTTTCCTCCTTCCTTATGTTTGAAATCCTAATTCTCAGTTGAGAACTATTAGGCTTAACTTTCAAAAAGCAAAATATCAAATATTTTTAGTGATATTCAAATTGCTCTTTTTCTAACAAAGATGAAACATAACACTAAACATGTTTTTAAAGACTTTATCAACAAATGCCAAATGGAAGTGAAGAAAAGCAATTTTATTCCAAAAATCAGAAAATACCAGGAAATGATATTTAAAGAAGGAAAGAAAATTTGCCGTCCTCACAAATTAAATGTCCTGGACTTCACAGATACATTAACAAAGTATATCTAAAATGGTGTTAAAATTAAGAATCTACTGTTTTAAAAAATTCTTTTAATTACAAATTATTTGTGAATGCTACATTTTGCTTCCAACATTTCCTATAATCTAACACATAAAAATATATTTTTAGCTTATAATTGCCCCAGGAGTAGAAGAAACTGCTTTAATAATTCGACAAATTGCTGACCACAATTTGATGACCTCAAAGAAAGATCCTTGTGAATGGCTGGATAAATCTTGGCTCGAAGTTTCACCATCTAAGGTTTATTTTTCTAAATGTGTGGATTAAATGTTTGCAAATCAAAATATAAATAACTTGTTACCTGAATTTCCTTTCTGACAGCATTTTCCCCAGGTTTCCCAAATGAAGTGGTAGGTTCAGTGACAAAATTTTAATCTGCTGGAGTGAGTAGAATAAACTGGGTCACTTTCAAAAGATTGCTGGCTAATTATGCCTTAAACTCTTTCTCAGGAAGAAATGTACTTACTTGATTTTCCATGTATTAACCCACTGGTGGCTCAACTTATGTTAAATAAAGGGCCTTCGCTGCACTGGTTATTATTAGCAACTCCGGGTCAACTTCAGGACCTTCTACCCGACATTCCGGAAAAAGTGTTAAAGGTTAGTTATTTGAGATTCATATTCTTATATGAGTTTATTTCCTTTCCATATAAGTATATATTTTTGCCACAGGAGTTTTAAAATTAAGGTATCTGACTTTGTTTTGGGCTTCACATAACAAAGAAATAAATTTACTTAACTAAATTTCACATGGAATTTTCATTAGCTATCACTCACATTATAAAACTTTTATAAGTAATTCAATAGCTTATCGTGTTATTTGATTTTAAAATGGCATTGTGACCATAAATATTCAATTACACATGTATTTATGTTACTTCTTCCCAAAATCATGACATCCTTCATTATAGCAGCAAAGAGGACTTGAGCCTTATTTATAATGTTTTGAATTTCTTATCAAGAAAATAGTATTCATGTATAACTTGTGTAACTAAAAATTCTATTGTTGCTGTGAACCTAAAACTTCTCTAAAAAATAAAGTCTATTTAAAAATTCTATTGTGAGTAGAAAATTAATACAAATTGTTTTCTTTTAATGAAGCCTAATTTATGTTTTTGATAACATGGATCAACAAAGTATCTATGAATAGAATAATTAAATTTTTCCTTCTTTCCATATAGATTAGAATTGTTATTTATATTTATTGGGCTGATGTTTATATATTATGTTGTATTGATTAATTTTTTAATTTTTTTTAGCATTTTTGTAGCATTACTTCCTTATTCAAGATTAGTTCTTCCTCCACAACAAAATCACCTCAAATTTCATCACCTCCAGAAGAGAGTAATCAGATTAGTACCTTTATTTCTCAGAGTTCATCTTTGGTCTCTTCAGACTCTGTCATTCAAGAATATAATGAATATTACCCATATGCAGACTTAGGAGAGAGAATGCAGGAAGAAGTAAATACCACTTCAAATTATAACTCTTCTCTTATGGAACTAAGAGAAATGCCAGTTATCTTACCATCTGTGACTTCTTACAATCAGTCCAACTATTGGAAAGGCTCCAGTTGTAGCCCCAACATAGTGCAGAATAATTCTTGTTCAGATAATATAGAATCAAAGAAAACAGCTCTTTACTCCTTTCCAAATCATAAAGATTCCAAGTCAGATGTCTTTTCTTTGGGCCTAACACAAATAAATTGTGAAACTATAATATCACCAATTGACACTCAGAGGGGAGTAGCCTCTAATTTTATAAATTATCAGAAAAAGGGAACACATGAAGCCAAAGGAACCACATATAAAGAAGTATCTGCTCCAGTCGTTTCACTGGAGGGCTTTCAACCTTCTCATCATTTGGACTTAAAGAAAAAAGTATATGAAAACCAGAATCACGCATTTGACTTAACATATGGAACAGAGCAGACTACCTATGACAAATGGTACTCTCAGAAAGATAATTTATTCACTAATCAGCAAAAATGTCTATCAGATGAATTAGAAGGCTTCACATGTGAAAGTTCAAATGCTGGGACTAAAACTTTATGGAGTGAATCGCCACCTGCTCCCAGTTTGGATTTATTCTGTGCTTCTGATTCTAATGTAAATAAAGAATTCAATAGCCTTTATTTTTACCAAAGAGCTGGAAAACCTTTAGGACAGAAAAGGCAACTTGAATCTTCATCAAATGTGGGAGTCAAGGAATCATTAGCAGGTAACACTATCCAATAGTTGATAAAACTACTCTTATTTAAGTAAAAAGTTAAAACCATATCCAAATTTCAATAATTTTCTTATTTTAATTACTACACTGAAATTCTCCAGTGATTTTTGGGCCAAAGAAAAAATTAAAGCTTTTGGATCATAGAAAATAAATACAATGAAAATATGTCAAACTCTTTTTTTTTAGGATTTTCTTTGTGTATGTGTTTTCTCCTTATGCCTAATTCTTCAGAGTATATTTCTCTTTTTTTAATTAATTTTATTTTTCACACAAATAGAGCACAATTTTTCATTTCTATGGTTGTACGTGATGTAGAGTCACTCCATTCATGCAATCATAATAATACAATAGTGTCCATCTCATTCCACCAACCCCCCCAACACACAAACCCTCCCATCCCACCCTCCCCTCTGCTCAATCCAAAGTTGCTCCATTCTTCACTTGCCCACCCCCCATTATAGATCAGCATCCACTCATCAGAATACATTCGGCCTTTAGTTTTTTGGGACTGGCATACTTCACTTAGCATGATATTATTTATTTGTTTTATGTGGTGCTGAGGATCAAACCCAGTGCCTCATTGGTGCTAGGCAGGCACTCTACCACTGAGCTACAACCCCAGCCCCTCAAATTCTTGTTTTAAATGAACTTTGCATTAATTATAATACAGAGAGATTCTCTCAAGGTACACAGAGACCAGGGTACATTTTTGTTTAAGATTCGGAGTCCATCAGGGTAAACTTCTAACTAGTATTCTAATTAATAAGGACGTACTGGAAAAGTTCAGGAATTAGAGTACCCTTCCTGAGTTGTTTCCAAAACCATTTCAAATTATATTTTACTTAAAAATATTATAACCAGGGCTGGGGATGTGGCTTATTGGTAGAGTGTTTGCCTAGCATTGAGCTAGACTCTGAGTTCAATCCCCAGAACTGAAAAACAAAACAAACAAACAAAAAAAAACAACAATTAGGAACCAGCAGAGACCTTAGAGATCATAAATAGTATAATTTCACAGAAGGGGACATTGAAATCCAGGGAGATCTATCTGCACAAAGAATATGTATACTAATTTTTGATACTGAGCCATTAGGTAGGTATATGTATATTAAAGTGTAATTTTTAAAATTTTTTAGTTGTAGATGGACACAATACCTTTGTTTTATTTATTTTTATGTGGTGCTGAAGATCGAACGCAGTGCTTCACATGAGCTAGATAAGTGTAGCCACTGAGCTGCAACCCCAGCTCCTAAAATGTAATTTTTAATAGTTATTATTTATCCCCATTTGGAAATTGTTAACAATGTAGATAGATGACAGACAGGATCCACTTGAGCTACTGGAAAAAAATAGCTACATTTTACTATTATATGCAATAAAATGATTTTCCTTTTTCTCCTTTTAACAGGTTTAATGTACTCAAAACTACCACAACTCAAAAAACGACGTCTAACGTATGAAAAAGTCCCTGGAAGAATTGATGGACAAACCCGGCTGAAGTTTTTTTGAAAGAGAGAAAGAACAATATTATATGCCATATTCCATGACATTTCTGACAATTCATGACAATTAGATTTGCTTTTACATTAAAGAAAATTTACTTATAAAGAAAATTTACTTATTTTTAGATGATCTCTGTTTCTGTATTAAATTTTCATAATGTAAATTCTGTCTTATAGTTTGCATCTTTGTAAGTAAAATATTCTGATTTATCAATTAGCATAATAATTACCATAGAGCCAAAACGTCTTCCAGATTCACCTAAACATCATGAGCCTTTTAATGAGTCCCTATCACAGTCTTACCCTTTGGATCAAGAAGAGAAGGTCACATGTTTTAGTCAGCTTTTTCTCTAGTGTGACTAAAACACCTGATGAGAACAATTTTAAAGGAGGAAAAATGTATCTGGGGGCTCACAGTTTCAGAGGTCTTAGTCCATAGACAGCTGGCTCCATTCCTCAGGATTGGAGGTAAGGCAGAACATCATACAGAATATTGCACAACTCTGTTTTTGTTTTTTTAAAAAGAAACCTTTAGAAATTCAAATTTGTTCCAAAATGATATAGATACATTAGGGAACAATTTGAGTAAACACAAATTTTAAATTTTCCGATGCATGATTTTGTTCACAAGAAACACTAGGGAATTCAAATATTGTACCCAGCTAAAATGAGCCAGGTAGGAATACAAAAATACACATACCACATACTCTACAAGGTCATTGAGCCCCACCCAAAGTAGCTCAATGCCACATCTGGTGCTTCAACTTTGACTAGATAACCCTCCTTCCACCACCTCACAAAAGCACTAATTCATAACTTGGCTAGGCAGCCCTGCACCCTCCCTTTCTTCAACTCCCTCTCCTTTCCTCTCAGTTCTTTACTATTTTTCTCTCTTTACATGTATTCTCCCTATTTCTCTAACCACCCTCCCCCCACCTTTTGTTCTTTTCCTCAAGCAGAAAGGGTTGTAGACATAGGAGCTAGGCATGCTGGCCAGGAGGAGAGAGGGGCCCACAGGTCCACAAGCCAATGTCAGTTTTTTCCCAAGGCAAAGAACCATATTTATTATAGTTATGTTTTCCTTAACCATTTAACATAAAACTGTGCTATCATTTTTATTGGATTTCTTTTTTATTTGTCACTGGTAAAATTTTTGAGTGTTAAGCCCCTAGCCCCATTTTGCCATAAGCCCTGTGGTTTTTATTATGTGATTTTACATAACTTGCTGAATTTTTGGAATGTATATTTCATGTTCTGGCAGCTCTGACTATATGCATATCCTTCTTAGCAACTGCTTAATATATCATGCAATAATGTATTTAAGCATTCTCTCACAAATGGCTTTTTATGTTGACTATAGTTTTGGCACCAAAAAATATATGGAGAGATACATCAACTTTTAACAGTGGGAGTTAGGATGAAAATAAATACAAAGTTTGTCATTCTTTATACATGTGAGTGTATTCTGAAGGTACAGCTGGTAGTTTAGATGTATGACTTAAGAGAAAGAGAGGACTCAGAGATAACACCAAGGTTTTTGGCCTGAGAAGCTAGAAGAATGATATGGGGAGAGTATGAGAGTGTAAATTTAGAGAGAATCAGGAGCTGATCTGAGGCAAGTTGAATTTGAAATACTTACTAGACTTCTAAGTGGACATATTGAATAGGCATTTGAATTATATGTCTCAAGTTCGATAGGATATGTAAATCTGGCAAGTACAAATTTGAGAGAGATCAGGTGTAGGTGGTATTGAAAGCCACAAAACTGAATCACATTACCAGGCAGCAAATGTAGATTTTTAAAAATAAAAAAAGTTCAAATACTAAGGCCTGGGACAATGTTAGAGCGAAATGGAGGAAAAAGGATGGAAGATTGAGAAGGAACAACTAATGAAGTAGGAGAAAAGTCAGGAGAATGTGATGTCATGAAAGCCAAATGAAGATGTTTCCAGATGGAATCTTGGATTATGTCAATTCCTACTAACAGATCAAATGAGAGGAGGAAATAGAATTAACCATTGGATTTACCAAAGTGGGAACCATTGGTGATCTTAATAAGAGAAGTGTTTGGAAGAATGGTGGGGCAAAAGCCTATTAGATTAGATTTAAGAAAGCACAGGATAGGAAAAAGCAGGTGAGGAGTTTATACAACTCTTTCTGGAACTTTTGCTGTCTGGATGTTTAGTTAGAGAAGGAAGTCAAGAGTGTATTCTTAAGATAAAGGTATATGTTTGCATGCTGATAGGGAAAATCCAACAGTGTGGTTTAGAAACTAACCGAGGAGGAGAAAGAGGGAAACAGGCAGATGCGGTGGCAGAATATGGATATTCTTTTCTGATTGTTTCTATTTTCTTTTTCCTGTGAATTTTTCTGTTTTCTGTGAATGTTTAGGTTTTTATCAGGAAAGCAAAACCACTGAGTGATATAGACTAAACAATTTATTATAAAGGGGCTGGGGTTGTGGCTCAATGATAAATAATAAATTGCCTAGCATGTGTGAGGCACTGGGTTTGATCCTCAGCACCACACATAAATAAAATAAAGGTATTGTGTCCATTTCTATCATGAGGCAGCCAGAGCCTCACCAGGGTAATTTTTCCTGAGCAGAAGGGGATAAGCCACCTGAGAAAGTACAGTCTGAAATAATTAGTGAAGAAATGAGAGAGAATTATAATTTTAAGAAGCATGGAGCGCCTGATAGATTCTTCTAGTCCTGGTAGAAGCTGGAACAAAACAATTAGAAAATGGCTCCAGTGGTTTTATTTAAGGGGGTACATCAAAGGCAGGGATAAGGTTTCAGGGGTGGATCCTTTCCTCATGATGTCTTGTAGTCAACAGGTTGATTGGCATCTTGGCAGGCTACACCCATCTCTGAGAGGCTGTGTAGCTACAGCAGGTCACCCCATCTCCTGAGCTCTGCAGGACCTTTTTGAGCAGAGCTGAGTGGGAGTTCACAGGTAATGGGTGGTCTTCATAGCAGTATTGCCACTGTAAGTTCCCAAATACCAGATGTACCCCCTCAACAGCTCCAGTACTGAAAAGGTCCTCACACATAGTCCACGAATGGCTTTCGACACATCTCCAACTAAATATATGTTTTAAAGAAGAATGTATTATAAGGATTAGAACTAATACAATTTTGAGAACTGGTTTTAAAGTCTACACGAGATTATTGCCTTTGCATCTGATGTTGAGACTGAAGTCATTTTGGGTCAGCAGAGCTGATCATTAGAAAGGAGACATGGAAGCCGGGCGCGGTGGTGCACACCTGTAATCCCTGCACTTTGGGAGGCTGAGACAGGAGAATCGCGAGTTCAAAGCCAGCCTCAGCAATGGCGAGGAGCTAAGCAGTTCAGTGAGACCCTGTCTCTACATAAAACACAAAATAGGGCTGGGGATGTGGCTCGGTGGTCGAGTGCCCCTGAGTTCAATCCCCAGGACCAAAAAAAAAAAGAAAGAAAGGAGAGATGGAAGCAAACTGGGGGGAAACAAGATAGGCTGGAGTTTGCCAGTATGATCTAGAACCCACAGGAAAAATCAGAACTGATGTCTATTTCTCAACTTCAATATGTATGTGAGAAAGCCACCAGGCACGGTGGCACACACTTGTAATCCCAGGGACTCAGCAGCCTGAGACAGAAGAACCACAAGTAAGCCCAGCCTGGGCAATTTAGTAAGACCCTGTCTCAAAATAGGATGAAAGGGGGCCGAATATGTACTTCAATGGTACAGCACCCCTGGGTTCAATCCCCAGGACTGCAAAAATAAAAATGAGGAAACAGAGACTGCAGATGGAAGGGGTAATAATGGAGCTTTGAGGGCAAAAAAGTCAGGAATAGTCACGTAGGAGAAGAATGGGTCTGGGAAATAGAGTACATGTTTGACATACTAGGGGCCCTTTGAAGTTAATAAGTGAGAACACCAGTAAGGTCAAATAGGAAGAGCAGTGCCCCGTAGAAAGGAAGGACAATAGAATTGCCTGCAGTTAGCTAAGTCCACCGTGTAAGGAAGCAAACAGGAGAACAGGGCAAAGGAGTTGAGGGAGGGAGTATAGTTAGACCAATGCTGCAGGGTTAACCACGGCAAGCACGGCACAGCGCACTCTGCTATAAAGGAAGCCGTTCATTCAGCCTCCAGAGCTTTCTGTAAACCGTGTTCAAGCCTCTGAGGCCAAAACTAAAGTCCACACGGGGTCTTTCCCTTCCCTTCTCCCCTCGACAGTGGCCTTCTGTTGCTGCCTAGGCACTAGAAGTAGGCATACGAACTTAAGAGGCACCTCTCCCACCTAGCAAACTGGCTCCCTGTTTCCCTGCTTCCGTTAAATTGTTCACTCTCTTCCATTTTCTGCCTGATTTTTTGCCTGATTCTTTGAGGACTGCTCTCTGCACTCATGGTGCCCTCCCTGCCAGGATCTGTAAGTAATAAATCTTCACAGTTATTTGTTCCTGTGGGAATAGCACCTGCCCTCTGAAGAACCAGGGGAACGAACTCCAGGCCAGGTTTTCCCACAAGACACTAAAAACATAAGGTCAGGCTCCCAGTGTCACAGTGTGGTCAGACAGGCATAGGCTGGACACAGGCCAGACAAGACTATAGGACTATGAAGCTTTCTCAACCTCCTTGCTGCCATGCAAGTTTAGGGACCTGAAGTTAGTCTTGTTCAACTTGAGAAATTACAGGCCCATTACTTCTCAAATCATCTCAAAAACTGGATAGTTGCTGATGTATTTGCTTGCAGTAGCTTCTATGTGCTAGTCACTGTGTCTAATGTTCTTTCCTAGACATAGTCCTCATGCCTTGATTTTTTGCCTCATGCCTCTCTCTCTCTCCAAAATTTAATGACAGTGAAACTGAGCTTGGTGAGGTTGGCACATGTTTAATTTGATCTCAAACCCCTCCATCTTATTTCTTTCTGATTAGGATGTATAGAGAATTTGCCCAGTTTTTCTCCCAAAAGCTTGTGGCATTTCACATTTTCACTAGTAAAATATAAAATGCTCCAAGTTCCTTTATCCTCACCAGCAATGGTAGTAGCACAGTGTTTGGGGGTGAGGGCTCTGGAGCTGGTTTGGCACTGGTTCTATCATTCATTACTGTTTGATTGTGAGCAACATTCAGCTTATTTGTGCCTCCCTTTCCACATCCATAAAAAAAGAGAGAAGGGAGATATTCTTATGTGAATTCTCACATTTTTATTGGTGCATTAGAGTCATATATAATGATAGGATTTATTGTTACATATTAGTACATGCACACAATGTAACAATATAATTTGGCCAATATCACTTCCCAGCACCCCCGCCCTGTCTCCCACTCCTTGGTCCCTTTTCTCCACTGATCTTTGATTTTCATGAGATACCCTCCCCCTTTCTTTTCCTCATTCTTCTCTAGCTTCTGCATGAGAGAAAATATACATCACTTGACCTTCTGAGTTTGACTTGTTTAGCTTAACATGATAATCTCTAGTTCCATTTATTTTTCCTGTAAATGACATAATTTCATTTTTCTTTATGGCTGAATAAAACTCCATTGTGCATATATACCACATTTTCTTTACCCATGCATCTGTTGATAGACACCTAGGCTGGTTGATATTATGTAATTTTGTTTTGTTTTGTTTTTTGGTAGCAGGGAATGAACCCAGGGGCGCTTAACCACTGAGCCACATCCCCAGGCCCTTTTTTATATTTTATTTAGAGACAGGGTCTCGCTGAGCTGCTTGAGGACTTGCTAAGTTGCTGAGGCTGACTTTGAACTCACTGTCCTCCTTCCTCAGCCTCTCAAGCTGCTGGGATTACAGACGCATGCCACCACGCCTGGCTTATGTAAATTTTTAATAATTGTGATCAAACATACCCAGAGGGGGCTGGGATTGTAGCTCAATGGTAGAGTGCTTGCCTTGCATGCCTGAGGTACTGGGTTTGATCCACAGCACCACATAAAGATAAATAAATAGAATAAAGATATTGTGTCCATCTACAATTGAAAGAAAAACATTTAAAAAAAAGAAATACTTTTAAAAAAATGCCCAGAGAACAGATTTAATTTTCTCAAGGTCATACAGATAAGAAATAAATGAATATATATATATATAAATACTTAGAATAGGGCATATATGCAATCAATAAGTGTGACCTATGTTTTTATTTTCTAATCTGATAAATTGATAAATGACATTTTATTTTCATCTTATGTACATTTTCCCTGCTTACTGGAGTTAAGTCCCTTTTCATTTGGATTTCTCCTCTTATTTGCTTCTTCATATATCTTACTCATTTTTTTCTTAACAAGTATTCAGAATCTTCTGTGTATCAGAGGTATTAGCCCATTACCTCATATATATAGGTATATGTATGTTTTTCTGTCTTTTGATTTTTTTGTTTTGTAATGATTTTTGCCATTTACTTTAATATTTAGTTATTTAATAAAATTGCTTGTTTAGATTATTTAAACTAATATAGTCGATATACACATCTTTTTGATTTTCAGTTTTACTGTCTTGCTTAGGAAGCCCCCCTTTACACTTAAGTTATATATTATTCTCCTAATTTTCC
Source organism: Geosciurus inauris (assembly GCA_004024805.1). Lineage (NCBI taxonomy): Eukaryota > Metazoa > Chordata > Mammalia > Rodentia > Sciuridae > Geosciurus > Geosciurus inauris. The sequence goes on from PVHX01011958.1 coordinate 47,201, forward strand.
TTCTAATGCTTTTATCTGTTATTAATCCATGTGGAATTTTTTATATAAGATAATGTAGGCCCAATTTTATTTTCTTCCGAATAGGTAGCTAATAATGGCAGTATCTTTTATTAAGTAAACCATACTTTCCTACTGGAAAAAACCTATTTCTAAACTATCATGATATAATCATCTATTTGCCTATTCCTGTACACAATAATGCTATTTATATTATAATTTTTGTTGTTTTTAATTTTCTCTTTTAATCATATTTTGATATAACAGCTTAAAAATAACTTCTAATATCCAGTAAGGCAAGTTTCACTCACATGTTTTACACATACACACACACATGTAGGAGCACTCCCATACCTTCAACCCCTCCCCTCCCTCTTTCCCCACCCTATCCTGATGGACTGCTCACCTGACAGAGCGGTCAGGGCCATGACTGGTCCGAGGACCATTCTTAAGCTGTTGTACTTTCTGGAATAAACGAGTTCTGCATCTCACTCGGGCAGGGTAGTCTTACCAGCCCCCAGAGTCGGGGTGAGTGACTCCGCGACCGCCCACCTCATACCTCGTCCTACGGGACCCCATTTCGTCCTTCCTGAGGACCCCATACCTTCCTCCCCTGGGACCCTAGCTCGTCGGCAGACCCACGCAAGCCGCGGGCAACATAAAACAACATTTTGGTGCCCACGTGCTCTAGGGCGTGCTTGACCCCTAGGTAAGTGAATTGTGGTGGTCCCCTGTCTTTCTTGTCTTGCTGGTGAAGGTAACACCAGCCTTTTTGTGATTGTCCCCTGTGTCTGTTTGTCTTTGTGCGGTTTTTTATGTCCTCTTTGCTTTTGGTTTCTTTTCGCTAGCGTTTCCTACCTTCAGGAAACTTCCCCCACTGGCAGCCCGTCCGCTCGGGCAGATTCCACTTCTCCTCACTCCTTCCCCTTTCCCCGGAGGCCCTCGGCCGCCGCCATCTGCGTGGGCCTGGTGTCACTCGGATAGGCGCTACCCAGTAGCACCCACGCCCACCCCATGGGAGAAGGCGCTTGCGTAGCCACGCCCATTGGTGTGTGCACCTGGCGGAGAGAGGGGAGGGTGCCAAGTGCACTTGCGCCCGTACCTCCCCTGGCCACAGCCACACCCCCCTGTCTCCAGTGAGCTGCCTCACGGGGCAGGCAGCCCCAGGTCGCTGCTACCCATCCACAGTGGCCACTGTGCGGACACAATGCGTGCAACCGGTCGGGCTTTCACAGAGAGCGCATACACGGGTCCGCACCCAGTTGCCCATTGGAACATTACTGCTTACTTTCACTTTAAAGTCTCCCTTCCCCACTTCATCAACTTGGGAAATCTACTCTCCTCGATCCTCTCCTCCTTCATGGAGGATGAAGACGACCTCAATGAGGCGGCCCCCACAGCATCCCCCATACATCAATCATGTAGCCCTGATAGTTCGTCCTCAACTTCCTGTGAACACTCTCTTCCTGGAGATCGCCCTCCCTCAGACCCCCCTCCTATTTGCCCCGCCCTGCCTTCAGCGCCCCCTGCAGTCACTCCTCCTCCTCCCTGCTTTGCTTCCTCTGCCTGCGACCCGCCCACTCGTCTCGGTCCTTCCAACCCTTTTCTCTCCTCTTGACTCCACCCGCTGCACATGCTTATATGGTTAATCTCCAGGCCAATTCCAACATCCACCCATGGATCCCCACTCCGATCTCTGAGCTTACTCAGTTACGCAAGGCCTGTCAACATGTAGGAGGCAGGCTCTCTGGGCCCGGGAGCTGCCCCGCCCTTTCAAGATGGCAACCTGGCTGTATGCCAGAAACTTGCAGTAAACAGGTGGACAACTTAAGGAAGTGCACAGCATTGGCTGGCGGTAACATCACTGTGCATGCTTGGCTCGTGGGCAATGCCTGCTCTGATACACGCCTGTATTCTGCTCATGCATTCCCCTCGTGCTTGATAATGCTATTCCTTCTGATTGGTTGTAGCTCTGCTCTGTAATACTTGCTGCTGTATGAAAAGTAGATAGAAGGAGGCTGGGGGGAGAACAAGGGGAGAACGAGGGAGAGAGAACAAAAGAGAGCTAAGGAAGGCAAGAAGAGCGCTCAACAAAAATAAAGATTACTTTCTGAGAATAACGGCGTGATTACTGTCTCCTGCCGGCGGGCGACAATATCAAGACGCTGGCCCTTCCTCTCCCTTTTTTCTACAACTTCTGGAGTCCTGATCCTCCTCTCTCCAAACTCCCTTTGATTGGTTTTCCCTCCTCAAGGCAGTCCTCTCCACCTCCCAGTACCTTCAGTGGAAGACTTCTTACCTAGAGTTTGTAGAAGAATGGGCTCGTCACAATATAACACAAGGTCTTAATCTTTCCATGGATATGCTACTGGGCAGGGGTGACTTTATGCCCCCCCCCACTGCCAGTCTCAGGCACTTGTCGGTAATCGTATTTACTTTGAGCAAGTCAAGGACAGTGCCCTTAGAGCCCTTCATAATTTGAGCCCTCCCACTCCTCAGTAACTTTTCAAAAATCTTATTTAACGTCCTGGTGAATGGTTTCCTGATTTCTTGGCTCGTGTCATCCAGGCTGTTGAAAAGAAAGCAAATATTGGACCAAGCCAAGATGCCCTCATTTGGCAACTCACCTGGGAAGGCACCAATTCCACTTCTAAAGTGGCAATTGCCCCAGTTAGACATGAGGACCTTAATAAATGGGTTTCTGCCACTAAGGAAGTTTCCACCCCTAATGACTTAATTTTGGCCCTCACGTTGGCTCTCAAGTCCTGCTTGACTTCCAACAATCCTTTGGCCTTCATGGGCCACTCTTAAGCCCCTATGTTGGGGATGCAATAAACCTGGACATATTGCCCGCAACTGTCCCTCTAATCAGTCATCTGAGTTACGAAGGAAACCCCGCACCCCTCGCCCTCGTTGCAAAAAGGCATAACATTGGGCCTGAGGCTGTCGCTCCAATCCTTTAAACTCAACAGGGGCAACCCTCAGCCCTCTTAGATAAGAGGGCCCCTACCCCTTGGGTCAATTAGACAGTACCTTTGCTCCCCACAATATTCTTTAAAAGGTATGGAATAAATTATCAGCTCTGTTAGATTCATCCAATCGGATTACCATTGGGCTCAGGGTTCTAAGCCTTCTTCTGGTCCTTCTCTTTGTCAAATGTATAAAAAGACAATTAACCAAACTAGAAACTAAACAAGCTCTCTTAGTTCATATCGTTAAAGAATCACAGGAACACAAAAAAATTCCCGCCGTATGAATCGCAGCCCTCAAGAACATGTAAGAAGCTCGCCCACCCCATCTTCACTGGAAACGCAAGGCTTCACAGCTTTGGCCGATCCTAATCCCAAACCCCCTTCCCTTCCAACCCCACCCAACCCGATTACCCCTTCTCTTAGGAGAGAACTCATCTCGGGGCACGTTCACACAGACTGGTTAGCCAATGACAGGTAAAATTCTCTGAAGGATGAGCCTAAGATAAGCACAGTCTCGTTTGGCCCCTCCCTCTCATTCGCATGGGCTGGTTAGCCAATGACGGGTAAGATGCTCTGAAAGATGGGTGCAACCTAAGACAGGCACAGTCTCATTTGCGCCCCCCTCTCTCATATGCAACATGTAGAAGTCTGGAAATCCAGCGGAATGATTCTCTCCCATGAGGAGATTATCACAGATCCCTCCAACATGCTTGCTTATGGGCCACACAGGCCCTGCTGACCTTTCAAATAAAAGTAAAAAGGGGGATATGTAGGAGCACTCCCCACACCTTCAACACCTCCACTCCCTTTCCCCATTCTATGCTGATGAACTGCACACCTGACAGAGCAGTACCCCATTGTTTGTAACTTTGGGGCCATGATTGGTCTGAGGATCATTCTTAAGCTATTGTACTTTCTGGAATAAATGGGTTCTGCATCTCGCTCCAGCAGGGCAGTCTTACCAGCCCCCAGAATCTGGGTGAAATGACTGTGTGGACCGACCACCCCATATTCTCATCCCATGGGACCCCCAACTCGTCGGCAAACCCATGCAAGGCACGACATAAAACAATACACACACATCTACACAATTTTTAAAACCTACTCGAGGGGCTGGGCTGTAGCTCAGTGGCAGAGCACATGTGAGGCACTGGGTTCAATCCTTAGCACCACCTAAAAAGAGAAAGAAAAGCACGCTGTCCATCTACAACTACAGAAAAAAGAAAAAAACTATTCTTGGACATTTGATTTTCCATACACACTTTATATTTTAACTATCTTCCTTTTTTTAAAAAAAGGAATTCTACTAAGTTTATGTAAGAATTTTAGTAAGATTGGTATTTTAATGAAATTGACTTAATATCCTTAAGTTTGATACGTCCCTCCATATATTTAGACTCCGCTCTATACACAGTAATACCTCCTGATCCACACAGAGCCTCACCATGTTGCCCAGGCTTGCCTTGAACTTCTGGGCTCAAGCAGTCTCCTGCCTCAGCCTCCTCAGTGGCTAGAACTATAGGTACATACCACACCCAGTCCATACATTTTATTTTTCCCCAACTTTTGTACTGTTGCTGTTTATTACAAGTATTTTTATAGTCTTATCATGAAAGTAAAAATGGGAAATAGTTTCCATTTTCATTTTTAAGTAGCTAAGGCCAGTTAGAAACTTATTTTTTTTTATGTATTTTGTACCCAGCCATTGTACCAAATTCTATTACAAATTTAAGTATTTCTTTCACTTTCTCGAGAGTTTCCAAGGTGTACAATTATTAACCATACATATAGATATTATTTCTTCTGAAATGTTTATATCATTATATCTTTTCATTTTGTCATATTAAAATCTCCAAAGCAATGATAATAAACAGTGGTGATTAAAGACATTCTTGTCTTGTTCCTGATGGGCTTAATGCTACATTTCCCCATGTCATATAGTTGTTGATTTCTATAATCTTTATTATCTTTAAGTAATTCCTTTTTACTCCTACTTCTCTAATCCATTTAGTTGCTATTCAGAAAAAATACTGAATTTTATCCAAAAACTGTCTAGCATGAATTCTCTTCTTTACGTTGTTCATGAAATGAATTACATTGATAGATTCCCTTATGTTAAACTAACTTTGTCAGGTGCTAAATTTCTTGATAGACTACTAATTCGATTACTTTATATTTAGGACATTTTTCATCTATATTCATAAGTGAGATGTATATAGCATCAAGTTTTTGCTGACGGGAAAGTAGAATCAAGAGAGAATTATTTTTAATGGAGATTGTTCTATGCTCTGTGTTAAGACAGAGAGTAGAACATGTTTAAATGATGATAGAAAGGATGAAATAGTTCAAAATGAAGGAGAGAAAGGAAAAATCAATAATACTAAATTTTAAAGAAGGCAAGACAAATCTAGAGAAAAACTAGGGGAAGGGGGACCAGGGCATATCTGAGTTATGATGCAATGGAAGGGATTGAGATCACTCCGTTCTAGAAGTTTAGTGGCTAGAAGTTAAGGGAGATCCCATCTAATGGCTTCTACTTTTTCTATGGTAATACTACCTATGCTCAAAGATATTTCTATTTATTTATTTATGAGTTTATACATAGCTATTTCAAAGAGCAAATGTTTTTAGTAATTATTTTTCTAACTCTACATCATGTACAACCAGAAGAATAAGAAGTTATACTCCATTTATACATGATGTGTCAAAATGCATTCTGTCATGTATAACTAATTAGAATAAAAAATAAAAATCTGTAATTAAAAAAGGTATTTTTCATATTAGACATATACACTTTTCAGAATGTTTATAAAATTCTACAAGAACTTAAAATTTTTACTTCCCACTTCAAGCACTATCCTCATAAGCAAACAGAAATCCATGAAGGCTTAAAAGAAAAATATCAGACACAGAATGTTGCTGTCATAGAAAATGATGAATTAAGCAGAATTTATTTCCAAGATCTTCAAATAGTATTACAAACACAAAGTATCCTTCTAAAAGTATCCCAAATTAAATCAAAAGCACATCATCAAAGTCAAACACTTGTGATATGAAGAATTCTTTTAGGTCATAATATTTTCACATTACTTTGTTTTTAACCATTTGCAATGTTCTATATGTAGGTCATATTTTAAACATTTTAAAACATTTCTTAAAGGCATGATATAATGTAGTATCTTTTTAAAAGTACAACCACAACTATAAAGTAAAGGAACTTAAAAAGAGATCAGATCTGTTCCATACACAAGGTGGGGCAACCTAATATACATCATAACATGAATCTTTCTAAACAAGTTTACTAAGAAACACCTCCCGTGTTTCTAAAACAATTTTCTTGTTTAGAAAAAAGTCAAGGCATCATTTGATTAGTAAAGTCTATTCTTCCCCTCAATTTTACACTTTCTTGTCTTCATTTAATAATTGTAAATTTATGATAGAAGAACAAATTTTATAATAGTATAAAAATCTTAGGAATAACAAATTACAAATATTCCATTTTTTTAATAAACAGAAGTGTTTTCCTTCCTAAAATGTAAACATCCAGTAAATAAAACATACATAATATTCTAAGTATAGCAACACCAGTAACTCACTTATTAAAGAGGTGTATTTTGGTATATTGGTGGTAAGGTTTTTGTTTATCTTAATACAAAGCACTTCACCAGGAGAACCAGGCCATTATTATTTAAAACAACTCTGTTTCTTCACTCAGTTTCCTGATTTGAGTAGAAAATCATTAATTTCTGTAGAAATTTGGCTGTAAGATCAGGACACAGGAAAGGTGTGAAATATCTCAGTCATTTGGCTAAAGAAAAGTGATTTCTTGAGACTTGGAGTCAGTCATTCATTACTTTGTGCTCGAAGGCATTCCTCAACAAACTTCTTCCCTATTAGAAAGAGAGTTTGATTGGTTTTCACTTTAGTAAGGTTTATTCATAACTATTCATCATTTCATAGGGCAATTTAGTATTCACAAAGTAGAAAGTAACAGGTTAACAAAATCAAACATCCTAACCACACCACTAGATGAATAGTGACTATACAAGTACTTTGTCAAAAGAAAACTATGCCAACACAAGACAACTATTTTAATATCCTAAATATGTGTATTTTCTGTTAAGAAGTACAACTGTACCTGATAGTAGAATTACCTCCTTCTTTTACATGTGAGCAATTTCCTTTTGCAAATATATGAAAAAGAACTTAAGATCATTACTTATTGTATAAATACCATGTAGAACACATCATTTGAAATATGTTGGCCCCAAAAGACTAAATCTATGTCCTTTTCCTCTTAAAAAATAATAATAATGGAAATGTAAATAAGACCTAAATACAAAGAATTCAAACTCATGAAGTCTCTAATATGCTACCAGAGAGATGTTTTCATTTCACACTCAATTTTTAAAGCTCTCTTAATCCTATTCACACTTTCCCCCAGTAACTACATTTCTTCTTCCATTAAAACACAAAAATATAAGAACTTTTAGGAAAGAGATCATAGCTCATGGTAGGCATGAGTCTTTCCATCTGAGGAGTCCTTAGTTCCAAGAATTTTAAGTCTGTTGGTAATATCAAGTAGCAAATCATAACTCTGAGATGATGTAAGGACAGAAGGTAGGATTAAGGTCAATTAAAGAACTCAATTATATAAGGATACTGGCATCTCATGAGTTAGGGCCAAAGAGAACTGAGTTTGTCTTAATTAGATATTGTCTATAGGCAGGGTAACTACAAACTAGAGTCACTCTTCAGGGAACGTTGTACATTTTGCTGGTCTTTTATGTTAATTCCCCCAAGAATAGTAGATATGCAAACCCCAATTGCCCAAATCCTTTGGGACTCTGTGATAATGTCATAGCCCCAAGATGGCAGAGTGTATCATTACTCACCAGTCTTCAGAATAAAGCGCAGGATCTAGGCTCTCGGAAGGGGTTGCTTCCAGCCGGAACACCCACCAGCAGAGCATCCTTACAGGCATTCTGCATGCAGTACTGCTGGAGCTCTGCAGCAGCCTGAGAGACCTGAAACAAAGGCACAACGTAACACCACTGCTCACAGCCAGACCCATCCAACAGCCATCTGATATCCTGAATATGATCACACAAGCTGAGAAAGGTCATGCTTTTTGCAATCTCCACGTCTCTTTTTCGCTGATTCTAATAATAGAATTCCAAAGAGAAAAGGTCACAATATCTATGAACTTCAATTTGTTTTTTTTTTTTTTAATTTAGTTGCTTATTCAGCAAAGGTAATAAAAACCTGTACCTAAGGGTTCATTTAGAAATCTAATTCTATTCTTAACAGAGACCAAATTGGTAAAGAAATAGCTCTTTCTAGTGTTCGTTGTACAAATTTTCATTATGGAAAGCATATATATGATATGTCCAGCTTTGCCATGTGAGCAAACTATTTTAATGTTTCCAAGGCTGGACTCTTACCCAGTCTACTCCAGAAAAGTGATAATGTGTATCCACCAGTCTTTTAGAGGCAATATAGATTATTAGTTAAGAATTCAATCTCTAGAACCAGACTACTTGAACTCAAATTCAGCTCTGTCACTACCCATGGGATCTTGGGCAAGTTACTGAATTTCTCAATACCTATTTTCTCACTTGTGAAATATGTTTAGTAACAGTACCCACTTCCTGGGGTTGATGTGATGGTTGAGTAAAGCAATTAGAGTAGTGCAAACAATTAGTAATACATTTGTAGCAAACAGCAAACATGGTCACAATCATTTACAGCTCCTCCCACAAACAGGGAGAATCTACGTACTCACCCTTAAATCTGGGCTAGCCTTTTTGTGACTTCCTTTGACCAACAGCATATGACAGAAGTAACTGACATGTTCCAAACCAAGGCCTTAAGAATCTTTGCAGCTACCACTTTCACCACAGTTGAAGCCCCTGAGACCACCATCACCCTGAATGGGCCCATCCTAGTCCTGTTGGAAGTCTTGGGGAAGAGAACCGCCAGCTGGCCCCAGCAGCCCACCTCAGGACATATGAATGAGGCCACCCAAGAGCACGCAGCCAGCAGCCAACCTTCTATCTGATTGCAGATACATGAGGGAGTCCAGCAAAGATAAGTACAACTGTATGGTTGAACCAAGCTCAAATTTACTTTCAAGTAGACTTATTATCTGAAATCACTTTTATTTATTAATGTTGATTGTTTACCATCCCCACTAGAATCACCCTATTCCCTGGAATAGTGCCAGGTGCAGAGAACAGTCGCTACTGAGACTATCAAAATAGTGCTGGTTCAAACATATCCATAGGTCCAAGGAAGAAGGTTGCTAAACACAACAGATGCTTCTCAGCCAAAGAAACATTGCACACGTAACAAGTACCACGTGTTTGGAAATCACTTTCTTGCTTTCTCCTCTCAATTGTTTGGACCCTGTTTCTGATCGCGCGCTGTGGTCTCTGCTCTTCATGTAAGGCATTTTTTTTCTCACTCTCATACATTTTAATGACCTTTTTCAGCCTTGCACTCTGAGCTTCAGTCCACAGCTAAGTACTTCTTGGATATCCCCGCAAAGTCCGCATATCCAAAAGGGAACTCGTTTCTTCCAAACTCCCTCCCCCTCCTCTCCACCTCAGCTAGGGCACGCCATCCATCAGTGACCGCGTCAGAAACCTGAGCACCCTTTCCCCTCCTTCTCGCTCTCACCCCATCCATCCATCACTAAGTCCTATTCATTCCGCGGCCTCCCCATCTCTCTAGACTCCATCTTCCTGCACCAGCCGAGTCCAGGCCGCCAACGTGTCGCCCGCATCGCTGGTCCCCGCCAAGTCACTGTCCACGCTGTACCGACCAGGGCGAGCCTTCTAGATTGGGAACGCCCACGGGGAACCCCGGAGCCTGCCACGCCTGCAGGGACAAGCCCGTGTCGCGGGGCCCCAGGCACCCGGCCTCCTCCTCGGGCCACTGGGTCCGGCGGGGCCCTGTGCGCACTCGCGGCCCGCAGCCCCGCTTCTCCCGAGGCCTCCGCCGCCCCCGGCACCCGCCCTGCTCGCGCCCAAGCCCGGGTCAGCAGCCATTTCCGCTGCGGCCTCAGGCCGCCCCGCTCACGCCCCTCTGGCGGACGCGAGCCGCACTCCCGGCCCGCGGGGAGCGCGCCTCTGGGCGGGCCGCACCTTGATCCTCTCCACGCCGGCCTCCAGCTTGAGCTGCTCCACCAGGCGCTGCAGGGCGCTCAAGCTGGCCCCGGAAGACATGGCGGCGACGGCGCTACTCTGAGGGCGGCTGGGCCGGGCTGGGCAGAACCACTGGCCCCGAGCGGGCGCCGCCCCGGGGCGGGGAAGCAGCTGCGCCCGCCCCGCCGCTCGGCCTCTCCCGCGCGGGGTCCTGCAGCTGCAGTCGAGGGGAAGTTACGGGTACCCGGCAGGCTGGCAAGGCTCGGGACTCCTGCAACCTAAACCTGCGTGACACCTGCATCTGCCCACGCCTGCGACCTCGGCTGGGACCCGCAGGCCCGTGGCAGGGCGCGCAGAGCAGCACCCATCTCCGCGGCGAAGCTGCGGCTCTTGGGAGGAGCGAGTGGTTGGGGATGCTCTAGCCAAGCGGCAAATACGCAGTCCTGGTGAATCCCAGAGCCGATTCCCGGCGGCTGGAGCCAAGGTGTGCAATGAATTGGAGAAATACGGGGCCACGAGACGACTATGAGGAGGGAAGTGGAGGACAATTTGTAAGATTTCATGAAATAGTAAAAGGCTAACTTATAAACCTGTTCCTGCCTCATGGAAACACTACCAGTGGGTCTAATAGGGCCAGGGACGTGGGGTAAAAAAATCCCAGTCCCTGGTTCTTTGTGAAACATATAGAATGAAATTAAATCAGCCTCTCTTGCCATTTATCTATGACCACAGTTTCTGTTCTGCATTTTCTTTAATGTGCACATTCTTTTATAAGACTGGGATCATTACTATATGTAAATTTGGAGGTTTTTTTCACCTAATGTATCATGAATATCATTCTTGTACACCATTAATTATGTTTGTCAGAACCCACAAATTGAATAATGCAAAATAATATTTTGGCTTATATAACTGAAAAGTCCATGGACTTTAAACTAGTGGATTTAATTACCTAAACAATAGCTTCTGATTCTTATTCTCCATCTCTTGGCTTTGCTCTGAGAGTTGGCTTTATTTTCTTCAGTGGTAGATAGGCTTTCAGTGCTATGAAGGAAAGCTTCATACTTTCATTAGCCAAGCCTAACGAACCCAATAGCAAATACACCTCTTCCTACTAGTTCCAGCAAAAGTCCCCACAATGGATCTCACTGGCTGTGAGTGGTGGGCTCAAACCCAGAACCAGTTGCTACATGAAGGGAGAGATTTATTGGAATGCTCAGATTTGCTGCCTGGGCCAAGAGCAGGATGAAGATCTGAGTCAGCCCTACCTGTAGTGGGCCAAAGTACACCACCCGAGTTCCTGTTTCAGGTGAGGCACTCATTCCTCCAGTTGCTGGAAACGGTGGCAGATGATTCTCAGCTGAGTCTGGTCTGTGACCTGCCTTTAGCCAGAGAACACCTAGATCAAGGCCACACCCCTTCCAGTGTTAGTCCTCATCCATTGGTTAATATAGGGAAGATATCTACACACACACACACATCCATATGCATGTGTATATATGCATTTATATATAGGAAAGATAAATATACATGTATACATATATATGTACATTTATATATGTGTATATGTATATGTCATCAGTAAGCTCTTTTGAAACCAACCAGCACATTGCTGTCTAGAGTGGAAGATGTGATTTCCCTGCAACTCCAAGATCCACTGCTAGGTGAGAATCCTGTGGAAGCCTTGGCAGGTGTGCACAGGGGCTCAGGCAAGAATCTCAGTTTGCTGTGTGCTATAGGATATATAGTACAACCATTGGCCTCCAGTTACACCACACTGACAGATCATCCCAGCTCTGGAGTGCCTAAAGGGATCATCTCAAGTCTTCATGTAGCACAGGATAACTCCTCCCTCTGCCCAATCCTCACTTTCTGAACTCCTCTGCCAAGTGTTGGTGTTAAGGCATTCTCCAATAAACTTTCAAAATGAAAATCTCCATCATAGGGTTTTTCTCTTAGGAACTCAAACTAAGACACCCAAACACATGAACCAAGATGGGGGAAGAGTGGTTTCCCAAAGGAAAATCAGGATGCTGATGCCAGAAGTGGGTAAGGGATAGAGAGAAGGGGCAGGGGGAACTACAGCTATTTTTAATGACTGCATGATATTCCATTGTACAACTGGATCATAGTTTATTTACCTACTACCCTATTATTTAACACCATCACCATAAACATATAGCTCTGTTCCTATAGTTCCTTAAGATGCACTCCTGAGAACCATTGGGCCAAAGAAAATACTCAAAACTTTCCTACTTTATCTTCTTCAAGGTGGTAATAATTTTTCCACTGGAAGATGATGACACTGTCTATTTCTGTGCCACCATATTGCACAACTCCAAACTGTCATTTTTACCATTCTAATAGGTACAAAATTGTATCAGAACTTTTAAAATACCTTCACTATTAAGACTGAACATTTCTTTTGTTCATTTTGTGAGCTATGTATCCATGGTTTATTGTTGTTGTTTTGTTTTCCAATTTTGTCCATGGTCTTCGGAGTGGTAAAATCCTACCTAGTAACAGGAGCATATTTGCACATTTGAAAGCCTTCTCTATTGGCAAGTTTCCTTGCCTCAAAAAACACGTATTACAGTAGAGATGGAAACATTACTAGATTGGTGAAGGGGACAGAATAGAATGTGTGTTTAAAAAATATGGCATTAGCAAAGAACTCAGCACAATTATACAGACTGAAAGAATGAAAGTTTCCTCACAAAGCTGCTAAGGACAGGGAAACCTAAAAACAAACAAACAAAAAGGCAAGTTTTGTTATGCTCCATTTGTGTGCAATGAATCCAAATGCATTCTGCTGTAATGTATACCTAATTAGAATGAATAAATTTTTAAAAAAAAAACTTAAAAAAAAAAAAAAAAGAGTTTTGTGGGAAGAATGGCCCTAGCTAGCACTGTGAGGGTAGGGAGGTGGAGAGATAAGTTCAAAAGACTCCAGGAGGTTATGAAATGCAAAGGAGAGGGGGACATGGGTTCTGAAGTGGAGCTGGCCAGAACTGATGACAATATCAGAAATTAGGAAACAAGAGAAAAGAATAACGTACAGTTTGGTTTAGGAGAAACTAAGCCCCTTTGGTCACATGTGTCCTTTAGGATGTTAAAAATGCTTAGTAGTCAAGATGAGAGATGTCTGCACAGTAATGACAGCTGAATTAATAAGATTATCTCAAAATAATTACAAGTGAAGGTTTTGGAGCTACCCAAAGGGACACACAGTATACTTGCATCAGCCATGGCACAGCAGAAAAGTCAGAGTGTGGCCCATCTTCCTGCTCCATACCCACACCCACCTGCTGCCCCTGCTCACCTGTGTTCCTTTGTGCTATTCTTTAAGAGTAATGCTTTGGCCACTTTTGGCACACAGCCCCCTACAGTGATCCACGGACCAGCAGGCCAGGTGCCACTTGTACTTGAGGAGGACCAGCCATCTGTGTGATGCTTTTTACTTTACCAAAATGACTTCCCATCCATGATTTTTCCATCACGGAACTTCCAGGCTGAGAGGAACAGTCAGGGAGTGCAGCACATCTCTAATTTTAGAGAGGAAGAAAGTAACACCCTCCAAGGAAAGTGAAATAACTGATCGATTATCAGAAAATGAGAGTGGGGACAATTTCCATCTTAGCTTTCAAGAGAAGTCACCACCCACCTGGAGAACTAGAGGCCCTTCCCACATACACAGTGACTTCCAGAACTCTGAAAGGAGGCCAAGCATGGGACACTTCCTCCTCTCTGCAGCTAAAACGCACAGGCATATTATTTTCAAAATGTTGGTACTTATTTTTTTTCTTTGTTAAGCTAAAAACTTTAAAATCCCCACTTTCCCAGAGTGTCAGTACCGTTTAGAAACGTCAATGCCCTTATAAAGACAAGCGCTTCATTTGTTACTGCTCTGAACTGCAGTGCTTCGCTCCTCATAGTGACTTATTTTTCTAGAAAAAGACTATGAATCATTCTTCTCCATAAAAATGATACAGTGGGAAGATATTTCCTTCTGCCAGTGTTAGCCCAAAATTGCAATATAGCCAGGCGTGGTGGCACAAGCCTATAATCCCAGCACTTTGGGAGGCTGAGACAGGGGAATCATGAGTTCAAAGCCAGCCTCAGCAATGGCAAGGCACTAAGAAATTTAGTGAGATTCTGTCTCTAAATAAAACACAAAATAGGGTTGGGGATGTGGCTCAGTGGTCAAGTACCCCTGAGTTCAATCCCGGTCTCCCCCCCCCCCCAATTGCAA
>PVHX01011959.1:0-61567 GCA_004024805.1 Geosciurus inauris
AATAGCTGTGAAAGAAGCCCAAATGAAGTGCCTTTTTGAGCCTAAGGGATGAGGAGAGAGGAGGGGACAGAGAAGAGGAGGGTTGCTCCAGGGCATGTGTGCGTGCCTGGCCAGGGGACCCGGCAGAGGGAGGGCCGCCCCGTGGCGCCTGTTTATTCTTTCAGCACATTGCACCTGGGCCAGGGCGGGGCTGGGGCTGTACCCGTCCTGGCTCTCTAGGTGTTTTGGCAACAGATGAAGCTCAGGGGCCTGGGGGAGCCATGTGCAATCCCCCAGTCCCTATCTCAGGAGGCAATCAGGGAGGGTTCCCTGGAAGGGGAGCACTGAGGGCCCCCACAGGCCTCACCTTCCTTCCGTCACAGCAAATGCCTCTGAATGAAGCGTTGTCCACTTGGAGTGGGCAGCTTAGCAGAGGGTGGGGCACAAGCCAGTGGTGGCCACACTCCCTCTCCAGTGCTGGTTGCATGCCATGGATGTGCAGGGCGATCTCATTTCACCTGGCAGCTGCCCTGTAAGGTCAACACTGTCGTCAGATGAAACCAAGGACCAGAGAGTGGAGGTGGCTGCACCCGCCTTCCAGGGTGGCTGTGATTAGGGGTAAGGTATCTGTTCCGGCAAAGTCCCTCCTGCTAACACAGGGACCTTCCTCAGTTCCTGTCTAGGGAGGTCTCAGGGTCCAGCCTCTTCGTCCTCCTCCCAGGATAGAAGCTTCTCTCTATCATCTTCATGCAGCAGGAGCCAGAGGATCTCCAGGCTGGAGATTTGGAGTGGGGCCGACATGCGCTTGTGGGCCCTGGGCTGCGTGAGTGGTCACTGGGTTCAGAACACGTCCCTGGTCCAACCTCGACTGTGGTCTTCACCCTCCAACACTGACCGAGGCATCTGACTTAGGCATCGAGTTTTCTGAACGGGTAATTTGACAAGAGCCACTTTCTACTTCCTTGGAACTCAAAGAGGAAGATGAGGAGGAAGAGCTCCCCTCTGTCCCGTTTCCCTGCTGGAGTGTGGAGGTTGCTTCAGACTCGTTGGTTTTCTTCCATCTCTTTCTAACCATTCGACCATCTTAAAGTACCGCTTGCTAGCATTAAATGCATTCACACCGTATGCCACCAATCACCACTGTCCACCTGGAGCTCTGTACCCACTGAGCAGTGACCTGCCCCCCTGTCTCCCCAGCCCCAGACAGCCACTCTTCTTTCTCTGTGCCTTGGATGGCTCTTCAAGGATTGCCTGTCAATCATGAAGGACTGTGTGATTGTTTCCTCTTTATCTTTTTGTGTCGGGCTTACTTTACTTAGCGCGATGTTCTCAAGGTTTATCCCTGTTGTAGCTTGAGTCAGAATGTCCCTCTTTTTTAAGGCTGACTAATACTCCACTGTATGGACGAGCTGAATTATTCACCCACTGCTGGACATTGGGGGGCTTCCACCTTTTAGCTCTTGTGACTAGTGCTGCCATGAGGGGCTGGTCTTGGCCATCCATATTAAGTCAACATTGAGTAAGTGCCCACTGCTGGATGGGCATCCTGCTGGGCTCTGCACATGCTGTCTCAGTGGACCCTCTTGATCTCTTGGGACACTGACCATCTATTATCACGGTTAATACAATTGGGAGGGGAGTCTCAACGGGCTCCGCTCACTTGGCCTAGGTCTCAGGGTGGATTGAGGTCTGTGTAGCACCTCATTTCTACAAGCTGAATTCCAG
The DNA here is from genome assembly GCA_004024805.1 of Geosciurus inauris. Taxonomy (NCBI): domain Eukaryota; kingdom Metazoa; phylum Chordata; class Mammalia; order Rodentia; family Sciuridae; genus Geosciurus; species Geosciurus inauris. The sequence continues at coordinate 1,705 of PVHX01011959.1, forward strand.
GTGGTGAGTGAGGTCATCAGTGAGGAGAATGACAGGGCATGGCTCTGTCCCTGCTGCCTCCCACCTGCCTCCTCACCCACTGGCTCCTGAAGCTCCTGCTGCTCCTTCTCCTCTCCCTTTTATGACCAAGAGATGAACACATGGGGGATGGCCCTACAAGAGGGACACCATGAGACAGATGGGAGTGGACTCTGGGAAGGACCCTGGGGCCATGAAGGTGTGGCTGTGCAGTGGGCCCTCCCCAGACAGGCACTGTAGGGGGAGTGACGCCCTGAGAGGCCGAGGGAGGGCACTTCCCAAACTCTGTGGCTGCCAGGCTCACCCTGGTGCGGGGACCTGGGAGGCCCTGCAGCAGGGAAGGGCAGCACCTGCTCTCCAAAGCCCTAAGGAGATACCTACTTGGCCCCCAAGGCGAGGCAGGGGTGCGAGTGACCAGAGGTGTCAGGGGACCCCCTAGACCCTAGGAGGAGCCCTGGCTCTTCGGGTCATGTTTTTTCAGGACCTGCCTTCCAGGTGTGCACAGGTAACATTTGGCTGTGTGGCCTTGGCCTAGGATGGGGTTGGAGTAAATGGCATATCCAAGCTTCTTCTGGCCCAGGCTTCTACCGGGTGGCCACCAAGGTCTTCTACACTATTAGCTCTGTGGACACCGTGCTACCTGCCAGGCCCAGGCTAGGTGCTTTACACCCAGGCCTTCATTGAAGCCTTTTAAACACCTTATTACAGATGAGAAATCTGTCAAGCAAATGACAAGTTTAAATGTGTAATCAGTATGAGTCAGCTCTTCATTCCTATAACAAAATATCCGAGATGGTTGAATTCTAAGCAAAGGGATTCTGTAGCTCACAGTTCAGGACAGTCCAGAGCATGGTGCCTGTGTCAGCTCATCTCCCTGCTGGGTCACATCATGGCAGATGGTAGTGACAGAAACAATCACAGACTTTTGCAATAATGTTCTTGAGAGAATCACCAGTGGGTCTCATGAGAGATCTAATCCCCTTGGAGGAGATGCCCTCAACTGACCTCCCTCTTGGCCTGCCTCCCCAAACTCCACCCAGCTCCCAGCCACCCTGCTGGGACCACGTGTCCGACATACAAACCTCTGGGAGGCGCTCAAGCCATGTCCAAGCTGCAGTGTGCAGCAAATGAACTTGGGGGGTAGGCAGATCCTGGGGGCACCTTGAAGAGACGAGCGGTGATTAACCTGAACAGCAAGAGAACTCATCTGTGGTCTGTGCATTTAATTGCCACAGATGTAGAGGGACAGTGGCAGTTCTTGCAGGATGCCCACATAGAAAGTCCCGAGGGCAGATGCCTTGAGGTGGGAGTGCCAACGGACCGTCTCTGCACAGGAGCCTGCGTGTGGCATGCCCTTGGGTGGGTGGTGGTGGGCGACACAGATGATGAATTATTTAGTAACCTTCTCAACCAATGCCAACAATTTTGAGGCGGGTGACCTTCAAATAAAATAGACTTCCGGGCGTGTGGACACGGGTTTCATCCGGGCGGCTCGGGGTTCTGCTTGTGTGAGGAGCTGTGTGGGGAGCCTTCTCATGTGCCGTGTCCAGAGTTAACGGGAGTGCTTGTCATTGTCCTGCACGGTCCTAACCCCTCTCTTTCCAAACACATGTGGGTTCTCCAATCCAGGATCCCCCGTCTCCGTGTGGAGGTGATATGCAAAGAAACGTCAGCACTTGATCAGACGTGGAGACTGGTGGGCTTGAGGGAAGGTACTGACCCCCTGTTGGGGTACCGGCCACAAAGCCTGGCCGTGGGCGTGTCCCTCTGCCCCTGAGCAGTGGAACCTCTGCACCCTCAGTTTAGTCCGTGGGACCCACCAGTGCCGTGTGCGCTGTGAGTTGTGCAGAGAAGCCAAAGCAGAGCCGAGCGCGCGGGGCAGGTCTCCAGCAAGACTCAAGTGTGATGTTCCTGGGGCGGCGATGGCCGGGGCTGCTGAGCGCCGACATCGCTGGATGTGTTTTTTTAGTTCTTTTGGAAATCGCAAATAATCTCCGAGGACAAGGCGAGGCTACAAATGCTTATGGAAGGGCTGTGGGTTCTAGAAGCTCGGGAGATGCCTATGCGGAGGCAGAGAGGCAGGCGCTGGGCTTGAGGGTACACCCTGGTCCCCAGGCAGCGAATCGGCGTGGGTTTTCCTGGTTGATGAATGAGGTCCTCCAGGCAAAAGTGTGAGGATCTGTGTTTTATGGTTTGGGAATCAGGCCAGATCTCTGTCCCCAGGAGTGGAGCTGAAGGGGACAGGGCGGAGGGGGCAGTGTCTGGACACCTTGAGCCCCACAAATTTGTGCTCATGGGCTGCTGGGGCCGCTGGGGGTCGCTGGAGAGAGAGCAAAGCCCATGTGAGCTCCTCTAGGGACTTCTGCTCCAGCAGGAAGAACAAAACCCTAGCCCAAGCCGTGGGCACAGCTTGATAGTTGTGGGTCGAGCAAGGGCCGACCTCAGCTGGAGAGGGCACTTGAGGATCTTTGCAGAAGACGAAGTGGGCAGAGCCATCCCTGGCATGCTGCAGAAGCACCAGGCCCCAGAGTCCTGGCAGCACTCTAGTCGGGAAGAGCTCTGGGGAAGGGGGCTCTCAGGTCATGGAGGGGAAAAGAGGGCTATTGTCTCATTGTCCCTGGCTACGGGCAGGGCGAGAGATGAATGAGGACCACCCTGTGTACACACGTGTCTCATAGCTTCACCGCCTGAGGTGGTTCTTTTATTACTTTGGGCCCTTAAGGACACTGCAGTTTGGAGAATTTTATCTACTGATAGTTATATTGAAGCAACAGTTTTTTTTAACTGATCAAAACTATCTGTAACTTGAGATCCAGAGCTTCTATTTTGCTTGAGATTGACTGATTGAGTCAATGAATATTCACTGGATACTGAATCGTTTAGGTTAGGTTTGGTAGTTTATGAAAGAACACCCAAATTAACAGTGGCTTCAGTGAGACAGAATTCTATTTACCTCTTACATAAAAGAAATCAGGCACTGAGCAAATGCACAGCCCAAGGCCTGTAAGTTGGCCATATGATGATGAGGACGCAGGTGGCTTTTATCCTGACCTTCCCCGGTAGCTTTTATTCTCAAGGTCACCTCATGGTTCAGTATGGCTGCTACAGCTCCAGCCATTAGATCTTCACTTCAAGACAGAAAAATGAGGAGAAAGAAGTAATGGGTGTGTATAAGTTATCATTAAGTCACTTTTGCCACTTAACCTCTTGATGGCCAGAATTTGGTTACGCGGCAAATCTTCTGCTTCAAAAGATATGGAAAAATGTGGAAATGTAGTCTTTATTCCAGGAAGCCATGATCCGGCCAGGCTTGGGATGGTAGTCATCAGGGAGAAGAGGAGAGTGCCCTTTTGGGGTGGATAGCTAGGAAAGGCCATCACTGGCGCCTCCTCGAAGCCCAGCACCAGGGTCTGTACTAGCAACGGCTGTGAAAGGGCTGGTTCTCAAATACAGAGATGTGCTGATTCCGACCTCATGTTTTCCCATCTCTGGTGTGTGTCAGTCACGTGGAGGGCTTGTGACAGTAGACTTCTGGATGGAGAAATTGCCTTTCTAGCAATTTCTGGCTGCTGCTGCTGCTGGCCCAGGGACCATCTGGATCCAATGCCTGAGGTCAGACAGCAGAACCCACCACCTAGGGCTCCAGCCAGCTGCCAAGACATCTCTCTGGGACAGGACACACTGCTCTGTTCCCTGCTGTCCAGGAGCTTCTGCATGGTAGGCAGCAGGGCCGAGCTTGCAGCCTCAAGGGCTGACTGTCTGACCCTTTGTAAAGTTTGGCACCCTGTTTTAGGTGACAGCTAGTCCTCAGGGGGCCTGGGCAGCAATGGGGACGGTGGCACAGGGTCTGGATGCCCAGCCCAGCACAGCCACTGGTGTTCTGTGTGGCTTTGGTCAGGCCATTACCCTGAGGAGCCTCCTTGAGTCTCTTCTGTAATGGGGACGTTGAGCAAATGACTACCAAAGTCCCTTCCCACACCTTCTTGATTTCAGCAGAGAAGCCATCTGAGCATTTGTTGCCGGCTTGCAAGGTGATGGGCTCTGGCTGCGTGTCTTCTTTAGGTTTGCCTTCATGCTCTGTTTGGGAAAGTGTCCTCTTTGCCCCTTTTGGAGGAACCACTGTCTTGCTTCACTTTTGATTGGCACCTGACATTTGTGGGCGCCAGCATTCATTAGCTCCCACTTTCCCTCACTTTCCAGTGTGTCCTAGAGTCATCTCGGTGGCTTTCTGTGCCTTTGCCACTACTAACCTTCTCAGAGTTTGAAAAAGAGGCACTCAGAGTTCTTATGACATATATAATATCATGCTACCTCTCTCTGCCCCAGAGTTATTTTACGGTAGGTTGGAGGACAGTCTCTGAAGTCACAAGAGAGAAAATTCTCCTTTTAATGGCAGTCAGTCAGCCAAAGTGAGACACACAGTTGACATTATTTAAAGTGAGACACACACTTGAATGGGTGGAAATGAGGGTGGAGAGGAGTCTCTGTTCACTTAGATATTAGGAAGCATCGTGGGTAGGTCAGGAATAGGGCATTGGTTAGGAATAGCGTTTGCCAGTAAATGCATAGGGAAATCAGTTGCTGAAACAAAATAGCAATTTATTTCAGTAAAAAGCAGTCTGGAGGTAGGTGGTCCAGGGCTGGCAAGATGGTTCTATGGTATCATATTGTTCTGGGTGTGTGTTATATTCCCAAAACATGGTTAGCATCATGAAAGTTGCTTCATGGTCCAAGATGGCTGCTGGGGCTCTAGCCATCACTTATACTCAAAGCAGGAAGCAGGAAAAAGGAGAAGAGCAAACAGAGCACATTCCAGTCATAGGCTCCTTCTTCAGGTCAGAAGTTTTCAGTCTACAGATCATTGACCCCCTGCAGCAGGAACGGAAGCTGGAGAATATACCATTTGAACTGGAATTTTTCTCCTAAAGTGAAACTGGGGTTCTGCTACTGAAGAAGGGGAGAACAGGCATTGGGTTGGAAACCAGCCCAAACTTTGTGAATTAGTTTGATCTAGGTGGTGGGAAATTAGATTTGAGGATGGTTTGAAGAGTGCTTTTGTGGGCGTACTATGAATGGAAGAGTGTAGCTTGCAACCGTGAGGCTTTTATCAAGTATTGCTGGTTTTGAATTTGCCTCTTATTAGTTGTGTGATTTGGAGCAAGTTATTTAACCTCTCTGAGCCTCAATTTGCTTATCTGTAAATTAAAAACGGTCATAATAATAGCAATTAGGATGATGACAAAGATAACAATGTAAATACCCACTCTTTTCTTGCAGGAATAAATGACATGCTGAAAATCCAGCACCAAGAAGTTTTTAGGCTGTAATCAACATCTGATAAATAGTCAAGACTATTTTCTAAAGAATGATAGGGGATCAGAGGGAAGATTACACATCTCCCCAGATGTGCATTTTGATGCCCGCTTGGCCCCTGCGTAGCTGAGGACTCTTGAGTCGCTTTCTCATTGGAACCTTTATTTCCTCATTTATGGCAGGGTCATGGTGGGGCTGAACCCAGGCAGCATCTGGGAAAGAGCTGACACGCTATCCGAACACACTGAGCACAGACCCTGGCAGGTGGTCTGTGTCCAGCGCCTGCTAATTCTCTCCTTTCTGATCTGGAAGATTGGAGACCCGCGAGGACTTCCAAGCTGCTTCCTGGTGCCGGTCCGCTTGTGAGGGACTCTCCATCCATTCTGTTCTTCTCCTCTGTGCTCTGTTCTGCAGGGACATATTTTGTTAGGGCCCCAGGACATTCCTCCCTTACTTCCTCTGCCTTGGGGGATGTCCCACCAGCTCATGATGGCAGCCTCCAGGGTCCCAGGTCCCACCTGGTGGTCTCCACCATGGGAACATCTCTCAGACATTCAGCTTTTGGGTTCTGGCTGTGTTACTTCCCTGAGCCCTGGGATGTTGGTGGTTTCTTGGTTTCCCCTCTGGTTGTCCCAGTGCCCCCTGTGTACCCAGTCCCCTGCATTAAATTATTTCTGTTGGACACACACAGGGTGGTTTCTGTTCTCCGGGCCTGAACTTGACTCGTTCACTATCTGGATATGGTAGGAACACACTGTGCTCGAGCTCTCCGTTCACCTGTTCCCTCCCTCCTCACCCACTAAAAACCCTTGTCTTCTGTCCGGATGATGTCTACATTTTATTTATTAAATTCCACGACCCTTCTTGAGCTACAGGAGAAAGTAAAAGATCCTCCTTCTCTCAAGACTCTCTATGGTCTGGTGCATAAGCTTTTTTTTTTTTTTAAATCATTACTTCTGAAACTTAGAAATTCCCAGAATCAATTAGATTTTACCTCTGACCTGCCCATCACACTCAGCCCAAGCCAGGACTGGCTGAAGCTTGTGGTCGTGGGCCCCCAGGGCACAGGGCACCCTCAGATCAGGTGTTGGCCACTGGCTTGCCACCTGGGTGGCCTGGTAGCTGCCCACTCACCCACCCTAGGCCAGGCCTGGCCCACACTGCGGCTCCCACTGGGAGGGATAATGTGCCCTCTAAGTCTGTCTCTTTTGCCAGTGATCTTTTCCTCCATAATCTATTTAAATAAATTTCATCAGTTTAAATAAATCTTAAATAAATCTCATTGAAATAAAATGAAATTTAAATTAATTAAAATAGTATTTAAACAAAATGTTTTCAACAATATAATCCAATTCTATTCTTCCCTGCATAAGCCGCCTGGGGGTCCCCTCTGCACTCACAGTGCAGCCCACACCTGTCCCCCAGGGTGGAGGCCCAGCGTGGTCTGACAGCCCCCCCATCTTCTCCCTCCTGCTGCCGGACTTTCCCCCTGGTCCTCAGACAGCTCCTCTTCTGTGGCGGGGCCTTCATCTGGTTCCCCTTCGTGGCATTGTGGCTCCCTGTGCTTTTGCTAGCGTGTTCCCCGTGGGATCACATGCTCAGGGCACCTCCACTGTCCCCACTGTGGTCGATGGCCACCCTGTTGCCCTGTTGGTCCCTTCCCAGCGGTTGTGACAGTCTGTAACCATCTTGCTCATTCACCTGCTTACTGACTGCCTGCCCGCTCGAGTCTCAGCTCATTAGGGAAAGCACATCTGTGTCTCTGTCCCCGTGTGGCACTTGCCCTGTTATCAGGAGCGTCTTAGACACCCAGGCCTCAGGGGAGGAGCGGGGGCAGGAGATGCCCAGATGCAGCACGTCAAGGAGCCCCCAAGGGGTCTGTGCAGAGAATTTAGTGGCCTGTAAACTTGGCTGGGGAAAGAGACCTGTTTTCATTGACCTCCAGTTGAATTTTTAATTTCCTTTTCTTTCAGATAGTAGCAACAAACCACAGTAGGATCAGCAGTCATCAATTTTTCCTTCAAGAGAAATCACATGTATTTTTATATCACATTTCTGTTGCTTCAGATATCTTGGAATTATTTACTTTCGCTAACTTACCTTGAAACCCTCAGCAGTGAGTGGGCACCGCACAGAGTTCTGTGGGTTAGCGTGTTAGTGTAGACACGCCCGCAAGTTTAGTTTTAAAAAAATACCATGACCGAACTTTGATGTAATTGATTTTCTCCGTCATTTAATGTATTTTATTGTGGTTATTTAACAGTGTTGTTCTGAGTAGGAATCTGAGGGCTTGACCTGCATGCCAGAGCGGTGGAGTCAAGATCCTTTGTAGAATGAGGGGCGTCTGCACTCTGGTCTATTGAGGACCACCAAAGAACAGGGACATCTCCCGCCTCCCCCGATTTGCAATCCGTTTGTCCTTCGGGGTCTTGGCAGATCTTTCTCCAAGAAACCTCTGCAGCCTGCAGTGGGCTCCCCTCCCCCGAGACCCAGACCCACCAGACCCCTGATCCTGTGCTAAGCCCCTGGGTGAAGTGGGGTTTTCCACCTTCCAAGAGGCCTTCTGTCGCACTCCAACATGATCAGTGCCCTGCCCTCCACAGTGTTCCTACTTTCTTGATAGAACAGAGTGTTTCCTTCGTACAGTTTAGTGAAACCTACATATATGCATTTATTTGTATGATTATTAATGTCCTATATCCACTGAGGAAGTGATCCTGGATGTTTGGCTCACCACCTAGTGGAGGCTCCAGAGCTTTTATACTGGTGGCCTAAGTGCCACCAATATAGCTGTGGCTGGCAGGGCTGGCAAGGGCACTTGGATTGATTTTACTTGAGGTCTAGATATTAGTGGTGATATTAGCGTATGTGGGAGGCTGCTGCTATTGTCATGTAGCACACAGAACAACGCTTGGCACATAGACCCTAAATAAAATATGTGTGTACAGATTAAAGATGGCTGGCTGGCTGGGTGGGTGGATAGATGGCTGGATGGATGGGTGGATAGATGGCTGGCTGGATGGGTGGATAGATGGCTGGATGGATGAATGGATGGATAGATGAATAGATGGATGAGTGGGTGGATAGATGGATGGGTGGATGTATAGATGGATGGATGGATGGGTGGATGGGTGGATAGATGGTTGGATAGATGGATGGATGGGTGGGTGGGTGGATGGATGGATGGTTGGATGGATTGGTAGATGAATGGATAAGTGGATAGATGGATGGATGGGTGGATAGATGGGTGAGTAGATAGATGGGTGGGCGGGTGGGTGGATAGATGGATGGGTAGATGGATGAATGGATGGATGGATGGATGGAATGAATAGTGGATGGGGTGGATGGATGGATGGGCAAAGGATTGGGTTCTTGAGGGGATTACTGGATGAGGCTGAGGAGATGCAGAGGAGTTGCTGGTGGGTGAAGTGCCAAAGTGTTCACTTCCTAGGGCTGCCCAACAAAGCCCAGATGCTCTCTAACTTAAGATGGGATTATGACGCACTAAATCCATAATAAGTTAAAAATATCCTAAGTCAAAAAGGCATTTAATACACCTAACCTACCAAACAAAATAGCTTAGCAACACAGCACACTGTTGAGTATTAGTTCTTTGCCAACATGACCCCATGGTCCACTGGGAGTTGGAGCTACTGCGGCTGTCTAGCATCATGAGAGAATAGCATATTGCATATTACTAGCCCAGAAAAGATCAAAATTTTACCTTTGAAGTATGATTTATTCTGAATGTGTTTGGATTCCACGGTATCATGAGATAGAAAATCCATGTCAACCATGGTAAGTTGGGGAGAGTCTGTACTGTAAAGTTGGTAGCTGATGTGAGAGGAATTGATCCTATCACAGTTCTGTGGGCTACAAGTCCAAAGTCAAGGTGTTGGTCAGACTGGGCTCTCCCTGGGGACCCTTCCCTACCCTGTCTAACTCCTGGTGGTTACCAACAGCCCCTTGGGTACCTTGGCTTGTAGGTGTGGCATTCCAATCTCTGCCTCTATGGTTACGTGCCCTTCTCTCTGTGTGTGTGTGTCCCTATTTCCTGCTCTGCTAAGAACACCAGTCATTGGATTAGAGCCCATTTGGATAGATGACCTCATCTATGTTGGCTAACTACATCTACCCTGTGTTCAAATCAGGCCATATTTGGAGGTTCTGGTTGAATGTGGATTTTAGGGGGCATTGTTCAATCCAATACAAAAGAGAACTGAAGGGTTAGAAACGGGAAGCAATCCAAGGTGGGTAGGTGGAGGATTGAAAGAAAGGACCAGGGTGTTGGGAAACATGGAAGAATGGATGATGAGGAGGTTGTGTGAATGAAATGGAGGGTGGAGGGTTTGAATGGATGAGTGGAAGGGTGTAGGGCTGCATGGATAGAGGTGGGAAGTCGGTGGGGTGAGTGAGTAAATAGGTGGAGGGACATAGGATTGGCTGCTTGGATATATATATAATTGGACTGATGAGGTTATTAATTTATTCATAGAGAATTTTTGGTGTATCTATTTATCTCCTTTGTGTTACCTAGCATGGCACTTTGCATGTAGAAAGTGCTTATTGAATACTTGTCTGGTTTTCTCTGTCTTCAGAAATGCCAACCACTAGATCATGGGCTGTCCTAGTGACTGTGCTGTGACTCCAGGGAAGGGTGCTTGTGTGGTGCACTTGGTGGTGTCCAGCTGCTGGTGCCAGGGGCGGCTCTGAGAAAGCAATCCCACCTGGGGCGTGAGGTCTATTGCTTTTAGGTAGAGAAACACCTTAATTTCATACACTGATTATTATATATTTAAAATCCTAAACTAGATAAATATGTCTCAGACATACACAGTTGCTTTTATTATTTCAGATTGGGTCAATTGATTTCTGTTGAAGGTCTTGTTTTATTTGCCTAAGGAAAGGCTTAGTTGAATTTAAAAGCACTTGTTTTGATGTTGCCTGTTTAAGTAATTGAATTTGCCAGTGATCTTTTAATAGGAGGGGGTCACACGTTGTGCCAGATGGCTTCAATTCTTCAAGTGCCAGAGATCTTCTCAGATACTTTGTTTGCTCAGAGCATCACCAGGTATCTCCAGTGAACTCCGAAGTCTCGGAGAAGGACTCATCTCATTGTGTTTGAAACTTTCTTTTTTCTCTTTGAAAAGAAGAGATTTATAAATGCTGAGATATTTCAGACATGCAGAGAAGCACAGAGAATAAAAAAAAACACCCATGTACCAACTATTCAGATTTAACAAATGTTAACATTTTTGTCACATTTCAGATTTTTTAGAATATAAAAAAAGATGCTGTTGAAGGCTGCCACCCTGATTTCATTCCCTTCTCTCCCTCATCAGAAGGAAGGACTAACCTGAGACTGATAAACATTTCCATATGTGCACACAGACCTAAAAAGCATAAGCTATTAAGATGTTTTAAACATTTTTAAACAAGCAATACCTTCTTCTGCAATTTATTTTTTTACTCAATATTATGTTTTTGAGATTCATCTATGTTTATCAATGTGTTTCTAGTTGATTTAACTGTTTTATAGTATCCATTGGGCATATGTACCAAAGTTTTGTTTTCATAAACAGAATGATGGGCATCATTTTGTTATCAAAAATAGTGAAACAGTAAATATCCATGCACATACGAGATTTTTTTCAATGATATATGTCTGTAAATAAAATTCTTAGGTCATAAGGTATAGGTGTCTTCAATGTCACTAGAGATTGCCAAGCTCTTCTGCAGAGTGAATGAGTTTATGCTCCATAGCAATGAATGAAAACATTACTTCCTCAGAGTCTCTTAAAATCCTGGTACTATCAGTCACATTCATTTTCACTTATTGGATAATTGTGAAGTGGAATCTTACTGTTGTTTTTGATTTGCATTTATCTTATTAACATGGGAAGTTGAACATATTTTCACATTTACTGGCCATTTGGGTTTTCTTTTCTATTAGAATGATTAGCTTTTCTTATTGGTTTTCATGTATTTTTTATATGTCATGAATACTAATTTTTGAATCTATTAAAAGCATCGCAGAATTTTAAAATCCTTGTCTTCAGCTGTCTTTTAAATTTATGTGTTAATTTCATAACCTTTAAAAATTTTAACACAAGAATTTATCAGAATTTTTCTTAATGGATTTTGCTTTTTGCATATTTTAAAAGAAGTCATTCCCTATCCCAATATCATAAAGATGCTCCCTTTAAAATTTAAAGTTTTGCCTTTCATATTTAGATATTTATTCCATCTGGGATACATTTTGTGTGTGTTATGAAACAGGAGCTAATTTTATTTATTTTTCATGCAGAGAACCAATTATTTCAGCATCATTTATTGAAGAACTGATCATGTATTCTTACATTTGCAATGGCTCCTTAGTTGTATAATCTTCCTGGATTCTCCATTTTGTTCTATTGACTATTTGTTTATTCTCAAGTTTTTTTTCATACTGGCTTTTTTTTTTTTTGCATTAATTTAGTTTTTTTAAGGCTTGATTTTTGAGAAGTAAATCCTTCTGCCTTGTTTCTCTTTATCAGAATTTCCTTTTTTCTTCATAGTCCTTTATCCTTAGATATGCATTTTATATATTCTGTGAAAAATTCCATTGATTGATTAAAGAACTTATAGATTCCCTAACAAATATTCATTTGAATGAATATGTCAATGAAAAACTACTCTCTCCAAAGTGTAGAGCAGGTGCTGAAGAGATTGTAGGGTGAGAAGTCATTCAGTGAATATTGGATAGGGAACCTTCCTAGGGGAATGATTAGTTTCTGTGCATTGATGTTGTTTTGCAAATGTTCTCAATTTCTTATTAATTCTCATTATTTACCTGTAACTTATTCTAGATATTTCCAGAATTCTAGGCAATTCTAGGCAATCATATTGTCTGTGAATGTTGATATTTTCCTTTTTTCTCCAGTACTTTATTTCTTAAATAAGTTTTCTTGTCTTATTACACAGGCCAGGATTTCAATTTTAAAGAAAATATAGTAAGATTATCATTTTGTTATTTTCCTCTTGGAGGAAGATTTAACAGCCTCACATAGTTTCTGTTGATCTTGTTTCAGGAATGCGTGCTATTGTCTCTTGGTCTTGGTGTCTGTGCTTCAGGGGTTTATCTTTCCAGTCTGTTGTGACTGCATTCTCCCTACTGAATTCTCTGGTAAAACAGGTAGTGTGAGCTTTCTCAGCACACACAGTCTTCTAGTGTCTGCTAGTGATCTGAGAAATGACAATTCATCATTATCATTTCTATACCGCTACAGGTATAATCTTTATAATGTACCTATCTAACCATCTTACTCTTCTCCTCTGTGTCTGAGCTGGCTCTTACAGCTAGCAAGAGCAGGTCAGTCTCCTTGCCCTGTCTTCTGAGCCACCTGCCCAGTGTTGTGTTTACCCTGAAATGTTCTGTTTTCCTTGGTATTTTGCTACCTCCTTACTCTTGTTCATACAGTTCCCTGGAGTGCCCTTACTCTGTGCCAAATCTTGTAAATCCTGCAAATGTCAATTCAAATGACCCATTCTCTGATATCTTCCCTCAGGCACACACACACACATACACACACACATACACACTCACATACACACATCAGAATTAATCCCTTCCAGTTTTATGTACTCAGAGTCCTTTGAAAGCTACTTTGAGTTCTTACTCATTTTGTCATTCATTCAACAAATATTTATTGAGCACCTAGTAGGTGATCTAGGCTCTGAGGAGAACTTGTGAAGAACAACCCCTCTTCCCTAGAATTTACCTTCTAAGTGTTTTATTGCTCCTGGTTTATGACTGGTCTTTCCACCAGACCCTGAGATCCACGTGGGGCTGTGTCTTATTTGTGTGTATGTGTTTTCACTACTACAGTACTTTGAACTAAGTTCTTGGAACTTAGTTGGAACTTAGTAAGAGTTGGGGATTCCACAGAGAGGAAAAACTCCCTCCCAAGTACAGAGCAGGTGCTGAAGAGATTGTAGGGTGAGTAGTCATGCTGTGACAGCACTGTAGCCCTGGGACTGAGCGTTGCAGTGTGTTTCATTTGTGTAACTCCTGTGGCATCATAGAGAAGAGAAGGAGAAGAGCTCTGGAGTGACTGCATCTATGTTTATGCCTCCCACTTAACCTACTTAACCACTTAATATGGGGCAACTAGGACATGCCCTTAAGTCTTGGCTTCCCCCTCTGACTGAGGAGTATATTAGTTACCTGTTGCTGCTGTAACAAATGACCACAAACTTTGTAGCTGCAAGTAGTCCAAATGTATTATCTAACTGACATGTTTTGGAGGACAGAAGTCTAAAGTGGGTCTTACAGTGTTAAAATCAAGGTTTGTAAAAGCAGGCCATGTTCCTCTGGACCTCTGGGATGGAATCTCTTTCCTTGTTTTTTTTTTTTCAGCTTCTTTGGGCCACCTGCATCCACTCCTTGGCTCATGGTGGCTCCTTCTTCCACTTCCAGAGCTAGAAGCCTAGCACCTTCAAATCTCTCTCCTCTGAGTCTCCTACCTCTCTCTTAGAAGAATGCTTGTGATTACATTCAGCCCAACCAGATGATTCAGGATAACTTTCCCTTATTAAGATCCTTAATCACACCTGCAAAGTCCCTTTTGCCACGTAAGGTAACACATTCACAGGTTCCTAGTACTAGGGCATGGTTGTCTTTGGGAGCCATTATTCTGCCCACCAGATATAAGATGTGGCTGTAAGCATGGTCGTGGGTGTGATGATAACAGTGGCATTTCCACTGGGTTATTGGAAAGATTCTGGGAGATCCACTTATTCACTTGGCAAATATTAGTCAGATTCTTCCAATGAGTTGGATGCTACTCATAGAAAATGCACAAAATTCCCTAATCTCATAGAGCCTTCATTTTTATCATGGGAGATGAACAAAATAAATTATATACTGTATCAGGAGATGCTAAATGTAATAGAGAAAGATCAAGGACAGAAGAGGACTAGGAGGATGCTAGGTAAGGTATTGCCCATTTACACAAGGTGATCACGCCAAGCCTCGCCCAGAAGGCGAGTTTGAAACAAGGAAGTTAAAAGGCTTTGTGCAATGCCTGATGCAGAACATATCTTATGTGGAAGCTGAAAATAAATTTCAATAAATAAATGGGCAGGCCATCTCGTCATTGTCACCCCAACACTCATGATGCAGAATCCTGGCCTTTCCGAATTTCAGTGAACAAAATGTATTGGTCTTTTGCCAAGAGGAACTCTGAGATTTGGAAGGCCTCTTTGAGTGTGGTGTGTGCCATGTCAGGAAGTTCCAATACTATTACAGGTGTTCCTCCCCTTTGGCTGTCTTTGGGAACAGTAACCACTGGGAGGCAAGTAGCTCCGAATAGGGAGAGTAAATTTCCCTTGCAAGAATTTTGGAAAGATGGGCTGGAGCCAGAGAAATCCCTTTCCCTGCTCTGTCCCCCATGTCAGCAGGAAAGAGGCGAATGAGCATCGTGAACCCAGCTGCAATGTAGAAAGGTTTTGGGAAATGGAAACCTTCCATAGTCGAGGTAGACAGAGGGAGTGGACAGAGGAATCCTTTATGAACTGAAACGTTTTGATGAACTTCCTGTAGCAGCCCAAGGAGGTCAAGTGTGGTGTGCACCTGCCTTGGAGGACCCTCTGTTGCTTGCTCATTCTGAAGCCTGGGGAACAGTCACTTCGGCAGGGCCCAGGGTGGCCATGCCACCTTTTGAAGATGCTGATATCTCTGGTCTCCCCCAACCAGGAAGGATTATTCAGCAAATGCAGACATATCCAGACATACACTCTGAGTTAATTTAAGTGCAGGAATCCAGGCAGTGTGCAGGCAACATGTCCCTACATATGTCTTCACCACTAAAGGCTGAAATGGTGCTTAAGGCAAATGGGAGAAGCTTTCTTCTTGCTGTTGAATGCTTTTGGAAATTATATTTTTAAACTATTCCCAATGCATTGGCTTAAGATAGTGGGCAGTAACCCAGAGCTCTGGAAACTTGACCTAGGCTGTCAATTGAGGACACGGGTTAATTATGAAGGAATTTAAAGACATAACTACTAATGTGGGATGCGGTAGGTGTCATTCACTATTTTAAATATTATCATCTTCTTTTCATATAAAGAAAACTGAATCCTAGAGAGGCTAATAACTCACCCAAGGCCATAAAATTAGTATGTTTTAGAAAAAAAGATTTTACCCAGGCAGTAGTAACTCTAGAATGCAGTCTCTCCATCATTAAAGGGAGAGTATCTTAGTTCGGTTTCTCCTGTAAACAAACTCTGAGTAAAGATTGAGTGTGTGTGTGTTTTAGCTGGGACATGCAGGGGTACCAGCTGGGGAGGAAGATGGGGGAGGGAGCTGCCAGTAGGGGGAGCACTGCCGAGCAAGAGGCCAGGGTGGCCACGGAAACTTGATCCTGCAGGGATTTTCTAAGAATCAAGGTGAAACACCTGCTTGAGAATCATCCCTGCCAAGGGATGAGGGAGCTGAGGTATTTCTACTCCTGTACCTATTAGGGTTGAACCGTCCGAAGGGTCATCCTTGGAAGACCACTCCAGGGTGGAACAAGCATTCCAGTTCTTACACTTCTGACCCACTGTGTGTACTGGTCTGATACTCAGGTTGTCTCCGATGGGGTGTGAGTACTGGTCATTGGAAGTCAAGTTGTCTTTGCTGAAATAATAAGAGGGTGTGAGAAGACTCAGGCAGAGCACCAGCGACATCTGTACCAGGTATGGGACTCAAACCTGTCAAGTGATGGAACAGAGTAAAGAAGGTTAACAGGAACTAAGTCCTATTTTCTAAAACCAGATAGCAGGCTTTGAGCCAAGAATGCAGTGATAAGCAAAGCTGGTTCCTCAAGTACTAACGTATGTCAGGCTTTTAGTCAAGTGTTTGTCTGACATTAATTTTATTTAAATCCAAAAATAATTCAGGGCGGTAGGCTTTATCGCCCCCATTTTATGGATGAAGAAGCTGAGAACAGTAATGCCCACAGGCTAGTAGAGAGTGGAGCCAGCATTTACATCGAGATCTATCTGCTTCCTTGTAATTGTTATGGCAGCTTTATGGTTTTATAAAAAATAAATTATTGTATGCATGAGTGAGTTTCTTGAGATCAAGGAATAAGTATTTTCATTTCAGTATTTCCACCATCTACAGCAGCATGTTCTGCAGGAGGAATTTGGTGTATTTCACATCAAGGTGTGGGGACGTCTTTGTCCTGACTCCGAGCAGGTGCTCCCGGCTCCAGTGGGTAGAGGCCAGGGAGGCTGCTGAACACCCTGAGGTGCCCAGGGTGGGTGCCCACAGCCCAGCATCCTTCAGCCCCCAGAGGAAACTGCGCCAGGTTTGAGAAACTGATCTACACAGTCCTGGCTGCACTGCCAGGCTTAATAAATGCTCCTGAGCGAGTGTCGGGTGGCATGGATGGGGACTCGCCACCAGCAGGAGAGTGATAGGGACTGAAAATGAAATGGGACCCTGGAGGTGTTTTCCTAGGCACTGTCTCACTGGACCTTCACACAACCTGAGAGGGGTGCAGAAGGATGGTGGTGCGACCACTGTAGAGATGGTGACAGCTCAGTGGAGTGGCTGAGCAGCATCATGGAGCTGCTGCCTGAGCTTAGCTGGAGCTCAGAATCTGGGGCTCTTTAAACTATCTCCTGTGGTGTTTGAAAGCATGTAAAAGCAACGTTCTGATCGACTCATGCGTGAGACAGCAGCGATTATTATAGAGTGGAATGCCGTGGGTCATAATCAACAAAATCCCAGCTCAAGTTGATTCCATCAGTCAGGATGTTCATGGTCCTGTGTAATGAGCAGTCCTGAGGTCTGGTGGCCCTGGGGTGGGGTATGTCACTTGGCAGCCCTGGAATTTCTTCTCTCAGAGCCTTTCCACTGGCTGCATCCTAGGTACCTATACGATGTGCGCTGCAGTTCTGGGCATGAGATCTGGACCTGTCAGCAACCAGAACAGGAAGAGGGACATTTACTTCATAACTAACAGTGAGAGAACTTTTTCCAGAAGCCTTTGAGAAGGCTTCCTCTCCTGTCATTGGTCACATGCTCATGCTTGACCAATTGCTGGCTACTGGGGGCAGTTTTGTCTCCCTCTGCCTCAAGGGCAAAGCCTGGAGATCGTTTTTTGGTTTTTACAACTGAGTGTGTGTGAGGTGCTACTAGTATCTATCTTGTAGGGACCAAGGGTGCTACAAAGTATCCTTTAATGCCTAAGACAACCCCCACAGCAATGATCTCATCTAAAATATCTGTGGTGCGGAGGCTGAGAAACCCTGGCACAGGGCAGAAAGGACTTAATTCCAAGCTGCATGAGGGAGGAGTGAAGAAAAGGGAGCTGCGTTAGCATGGAAGCGGGCACCTGGAAGTTGGGTGGGGTACCAGGATCGGCTGTTGCAAAAGGACCGTGTCTTTTTGATGACTGATGTCATAGGAGACACAGCTCTTCTTTTGCAAAACGTCTCTGGAAGCCTCTGTCAGACAGTGCAGTGGCCTGAACGGGCCATCGGTCTGACCCAGTCTGGCATTTCTTATCTCCATCAGGCTCGCTGCCAAACGTTGAGGATAGGACGTCACCTCTGGCAGAAGATCAGTCAGGATTAATTGGTGGTGAAGCTGTGTCCCACTTTGACCCTCTCTCTCTCCTGTAGCTGGAGCTGTGCAGGCCAGTTCGCAAGAGGTCTGAGGCCTGCTGTATGGAAGGAGGCAGGCTAGTCAGAGACCCATCACCCTAAGGGGCAATCATAGAACAGGAGGATGCTTGTTCTATGAAAGATAAATACAGAACACAGTGATGGCCCAGCTGAAGAGTGACTTAAATTGGGGGTTTCAGGGTGGTATTGGGAAAGACTTCACGCAGACTGAGGAAGGGCCTGGAGAAAAGCAGGGACCTAAAGCTGGGCAGCTAGGTCAAGCATCTCAGCACAGCACAAAGCCATGGGGACATGGCTTAGAGAATAATATTTTGACCCCTTCCCACTGATTGGATGGTGAACAAGTGTATATTAAGCATCCCCCCAGTTTGTCCACCACTGTGATGCTTGGACTCAGAGTGAACTAGAGGAGCATTTGGCACAGGGATTTGACCTTAAGATTCCGGCCCGTTGGCTGATGGGCAGGTCAGGATGCTTGAAACAATTTGAAAACTTGTTAGCACTAAACTATGTGATTCTGGTTCTCCTTGCAGTAGGGATTCAGAGCAGGGAGCCTGGAGTGGTTGCAGGAGCTTTCCCAGCTGAGATAATTGAAGGTTGGTGGCACCTTTGTCGGCTATTTGGAAATAATACCTTACATAGTGCAAAGTGGAAAATCACATCAAGACTTGTCCGGCTTTGGGAGGCTCCATAGCAGAGGATAGCGTTTAGCTCCACGCAAGATAAGGAGTTAGCACTGGAAGTTCAGGTTTGCTGCTGATGCAGTTCTGGCTGGCTGGCTGTGAGAATCTTGGGGGCTATTTTAACACACCCATTTGATCATCAGCATGGTGTGTTTGAAAGGATATTGACTTTGAGTTCAAAGCACTGTACTGAACTCCAGATGTCCAGCTCACGAGCTGTGTGAGTTTGGAGCTTGGACTTTGAGCCTCAGTTTCCTCATCTGTAGAGTGGGGATGGTAATAACTAAATTGTTATTGGAGAAATTAGAAATCACCTACCAGAAGTATCTAGGCCAATATTGAATGCTAAGTGAAGGCAACCCGTTAAATGCAGCTCTTTGAATGACTTAGGGTGTGTTTAGCTGCAAGGAAGAGAGGGTTGACTCAAAGTAGTTTATACAATGTATAAACTTATTCCCTCACATGACCAGAACTCTGAAGTAGAGCAGGCTCTGGGATTGGTGGCTTGGTGACATCATTGAGAACCCAGCTTTTCTCGCCATCCTTGGTGTTGGCTCCACTCACAGGCTGATACCAAAAAGGTTCTTGCAGTGTGGGGCACCACAGACAGACAAAAAGCATCTTATAGCAAGAGAAGCAAATGATACCTTATATAGTGTATGTATTTATCCTCCTGTAGCCCCTTGAGAGTGAGTGAGTGAGCCTTCCCCAGCACCCCTTTCCCACTTCAGAAGCTTCTTTTCAATGTCAATTGAGAATTGGGTCAAAATTCCCAACCATATAGCCATGAGATGTATTAGTCAGCTATCAGTGTGTAACAAATTACCCACAGTCTAGAAGTTTTCAACACTAGCCATCCATTATCTCACAGACACTGTGGGTCAGGAATTTGGAAACAACTTTGCTAAGGGATTCTGGCTTGGAGTCTTGGGAGGTTGCAGAAGGCCATGGTCTAGGGTTGGGCCGAGGCTGGCGGACCTGCCTACATGATGGCTTACTTCTGTGCTGTTGGTGGGAGGCCCATGGATGCTCATGGAGGAGCTCCCTGTGGGGTTGCTGAGTGTCCTCACATGGTGGCTGGCTTCCCCCAGAGTGAGCTGTCCAAGAGAGAGAAGGAAGCCATCTCGGAAACTGCACACTGTCACCTCTGCTACAGTCCATTTGTTAGAGGCTGATCACCAAGTACATGGCGGGGATTCAACTCCGCTGAAGTGGGGTATAAAAAATTGGTGCACTTATTTTAAAACCACAGGTGTGTCTTAGGAGAATGTTCTGGTGGTCAAGTTTGGAGTGTGTTGGGAGCCAACCCCAGGGTCTGCCACATTCTGGCCATGAATGAATACCTTCATGGGGCCCTACTATGCATGTCTCATTGTATAGGCAGGAGTCACATGTGCCCTGGGGAGTCATGGTGTAGAGGAGGTGTGGTGTGGAGGACTGGGTCACCATAACTAAGCAGGGAGACCAAGTGCTGGGGACAGAGTGTGGTTACAGCAGGGAGGATTTGCTTCAGACTAGGGTGTTCATGGAGAGACCTCACTGAGGACCTGTGATCAGAACTGGGCTCCACAGAATGGATGAGTTCACACATTCAGAGATGGGAGCTGGAGTTGGGGAAGACTCTGATCATATTACAGGTGTTCATCAAGCATTTATTGAGCACCTGCTGTATACCAGATACTGCACATACATTATTTTTAACATTGTAAGAATTCCCAGGAGGCGGGCATGACTGTCCTCATTTTACAGATGAAGAAATAAGCCCAGAGACTTGGTGACCCTTCTGAGACATAGCTGGTGAGAAGCCCTCACTTGCATTTCAAAGAGCCTGGAGATGGCGTCTTGCCTTAGGAGCTTGCCTGCTTTCTTCAAAGCAAGGCTTTTATATAACAATTTAGCTTCAGGGAGCAGGTACAGCAGAGTGAGTAATCTCTTTACAAAAGCCTTTGTCATTTTATTGAACCTTTACAGAAGAGTCTCCTTAATTATCAAGCCCACACCCCACCCAATACTTTGAAAATATGATTCAAAATGTTTGAAGATTCACTTTGCACACCTCTCCACCTGGAATTCGCACTCTGTTGCACTTCTGTGGGCTGAGTTGTTGGAAGTATTAGTTGGTAAAAATTGGCTTGTAGCATTGGGTTGGTCTCCTGGGAGCACGGAGGGCTTTCACTTCACTTTTGAATGATAAAGGTAGTAAGAGTCTTTGAAGCAAAGGGTCATTGTTAATCAACACCTGCAGCTTTACCCACCCGGGAGACACTTGGGTATTGGGTCAACCAAGGTGCTTTGCAAGTGGCTTTGGGCTCAGTCAGGGAGAGGCAGAGAAGGACTCAGGGGAGAAGCTCAGAGAAAAGCCCTTGGGTACAGCCTGAGGCAGGAGGGGACATTCCAGGCCCTGGAACACAGGCCCCCTCACCCAGAGCAGCATGGGACCCGCCAGCCTTCCCCCTACTGTGTGTCCCCTCCACCTGTGTCTCCCCCGGCTGTGTCTCAGCATCCACAATGGCTGACGGAGGAAAGAGGCAGATAGGAGGAGAATTAGAGGCACAGATGTGTGAGCGTATTGTGTATCTGCAAGTGTGTGCGTGTGGTTTGCCTGGGATGTGTATGTATGAATTTGTGTGTGCATGTGTTTGTGTGTATTCAGGAGCGTGTGGAGTTGTGAGTATCTGTGTGTGCAGGTCCTGTGGACGTGTGTTTTTGTGTGTGAGCTTGTGTGTATTTGTCAGTGTGTGATGGGGATGTATGTGTGTGAGTTTGTGCATATTTGTGAGTATGCGGGGTGACGTGTGTGAGAGTGTTCAGGGTTGTGAATTCATACTTGTGTGTGGCATGAATGTGTTTGTGAGAGTGTGAGTTTGCACGTGCACTGAGTGTGCAGGTTGTAAGTGTGTATACTGTGACTGTGTGTGGCGGCTTTCAAAAGCCCCACTCCTAGCAAGAGTAGTTTTAAAAAGCCACATTCACCTGAGACCCTGGGGATGGAGACCTGGGCTGGGATCTGGTCTGGGAGCAACTGCTCCGTCCGGGAAGGCACATCGTCTTTCTTCTCTGACTCATGAACTGGGAGGACATGCCAGACACAGTGGAACCCCTTTAAATCCCGCCACCACGGAGCAGGGCCTCACCCCTTTTGATCTCTACTCACTTATTTCCTGTAATTGATCCTCAAGCATTGGCACAGGGGAGGCAAGCACCGTGCAAGTGCCAGCAGCTCTGATGTGGCTCCCGTCTGGTGGTGGTGGTGGGGGAGACCTGGCATAGATACGCAGTGGATTTGCAGTGTGAGGGGCGAGGGGCGCAGTCCTGGAGGAGGCCCCAGGAGAACTTCCAGAGGAGGAGGCATTACCCTGGTTTTGAAGGTCGAGTTGGAATTACCCAGGCCAGGGGACACTGGCGACATCTGGGGGTGTTCTCAGTTGTTCATACTGAGGTCAGGGAGGATTTGCTACTGGCATCTGGTGGAGATGGGAAGAGGCCAGGGGTGGTGCTGGGCGCCTACAGGGAGCAGGACAGCCCCCAGGGCAGAAGTATGTGGTCCCCAGCATTAGCACTGCTGAGGTTGAGCAGGCCTGATCTACACTAGAGGAGGAAAGGCGTCGTGGTCTGAATTGCTCCCATCCCCCATCCATAGGTTTAAATGCTGACCCCAAGGCTATGGCATGGGGAGGAGGACTTCTGGGAGGTGACCAGGTCATGAGGGTGAGAGGGGCTAGTGCCCTTGTAAAGGAGGCACGAGAAAGACCCCTTGACTCCTCCACTAGGACACAGCAGGGGGCATCTATGAACCAGATGCTGAACCTGCCAGCATCTTGATCCTGCACTTCTGACCTCCAGAACTGTGAGAAATAGATTTCTAGTATTTTTATAAGTTCAGTTTTTGGCATTTGTTATGCATCCCTAATAACACAGAGAAAGGCCTTCTGGGGCTCCTGGTGTGGGTGGAGAGGAGCTGCCAGGAGCTGGGGCTATCTGGAAGGACAGCGGGTGTGTGCAGGAATTAGAGGAGGGAGTGGAGAAGTTGGGAGACGCAGCTTAAGGAGGCCCAGATGTCACACTGAAGAGTTTTGACTTTTTCCTAAAGAGGGGGCCATTAAAGGGTTTTAAGTGGCAGAGTCAAATATGCCTTTTAGAAGGATCACTGTGGATACCGTGTGGCTGGTAGGGGAAGGTGTCAGGGCTGGACAGGGCACGAGAGGCTCCAGAGAGGGGATGGTCTTGGCAATCACTGTGCTTCCACAGAGAGGCTTCGGATCAGGGAATTCAGTGCAAGGGGATGCGGGAATACAGTAGGAGTGTTTTTATATTCGAAAGCCCTGGAAAGAACAGCACTAGCAAGACA
This sequence comes from Geosciurus inauris, assembly GCA_004024805.1. Taxonomy (NCBI): domain Eukaryota; kingdom Metazoa; phylum Chordata; class Mammalia; order Rodentia; family Sciuridae; genus Geosciurus; species Geosciurus inauris. Next base: position 24,727 of record PVHX01011959.1, read on the forward strand.
AAGCATCTGATGGGTTACATGGCGACCAGCATCCTAATTACCAACCAGGCAGCGCCTTGCGTAAGGATGTGGGCCTTTCACTTTGCTAGCCAAGCAGAGTCCCCGGGAGTGGGAATTCTAACACTTGGACGGGTGGTGGGCACGTCTACGAGAGGACAGGTCATCAAGACAGATGAGTTGTTCGTCTCCGTGGTGTGGAGTCTCCTGGGACAGAGGGGGTTACTGACAGGGTGTCTTGATTGGGTTATGTCCCCCCAAAACTGTGTTGAAGCCCTAACACCTAGGCTCATGATGGGACTTTACTGGAGGGTTTTTGGAGAGGTAAGCAAGTTAAAATAAGGTCACTCTAGTGAGCTCTGATCCACCGACTGTTGTCCTTATAAAAAGAGGGAAATTGGACCCTGAAGCAGACAAACAGGGAGGGAAGATGACGTGAAGATACGTAACTTTTTAAGTTTTTTATTAGTTCATCTTCGTTATACGTCATAATGGGGTTCATTTTGACATTCGTAAATGCATATGACATAATTGACTCCATTTCAACTCCCCATATTTTCCCTGTCTCCACTCCCTTCCCCCACCCCCTGCCTCTTCTATTGATCTGCTTTCTATTTACTTTTTCACATTGGTGCATTATCATTATGTATAAATTGGAACGAATTTATATTCATACATGTCTGTAATTTGGTCAGGTTGGCCACATAATTAAAAAAAATAGTGCTAATATTTAAAAATATTGCATACATAGGAAGAAGGCCATCTATGTGGCACGGAACACCCAAAGTGCCAGACCATCATCCTAATTACTCATCCTATGAGATCCTAATCTCATCCTATGAGAGAGAGGCATAGACAGATCATCTCTCACAGCCTCCAGGGGCAATGACTGGTGACTCCTTGATCTTGGACTTCCAGCCTGAGAGAATGAATTTTCTATCCTTCAGTCCACCAAGTTGGTGGTCCTTTGTTACAGCAGCCTGAGGAGACTGATCCTGATGTTAACTGCATGAGTGGTTAAAAATGGGGGGAACCCTGGTGAATTTGGGGGGGACCCACTGGTCAGGTGAGGAATGATTCATTGGGTAATCTGAGCAATCACTCAGTCACCTTCTTTACCTGGAAGCAACAGGCAGAAAGGAAATTAAATCCCATAGAAACCTATGGATTGCCTGGAGTGCTGATTCTCAAAGTGTGGTCCCTGGACCAGCCGCATCAGCACTACCTGGGAATGCAGATCCTCAGGCTTTCTCTGAGACCCTCTGAATAAGAACTCTGGGCAAGACACTGGTCTAGGGTGAGTGAGGCCCTAGAGAGGGCAGGGAAGGTGTCTCAGAGGAGGCGAACTTGAGTGTAGCCTGAAGGCTGGTAGGACTTTAACAGGTGCGGGGAAGGGCATGTTAGAAGGAATAGCGGTGGGGAGGCGGGGCGGAACTACTGTTTGCTCATGGAGAGCAGCGTGAGAGGAAGAGGACACACTCTGGGAAGCGTGGACAAGGCCTAATGGGGTCGTGTTGTAAAGGATTTGAAAGCTAGGGTGCGTTTACGCTCCACAGGAAGCCACTGGAGGGTTCTGGGACAATCACCAAGGTGAAGTATCCATGTGTGATTTGTGCGTACGTGCATGCATGTGTGTATGTGTGTGTTACTCAAATTGGCTGAACATGTTGGGATGCTCCCAGCCAACAGATCACTGAATGCATGTATGCCGTCACTCTTCATCAAAGTGTGGGCTGCAGATTCCCCGAGGTTCTTGAGATGAATGGGCAGAACCTCACACCACCACCAGGAGAAATCTAGATGTGGGGAGCTTTTTGAGAATGCCAAGAACCAACAATCCCTTGAATAGCTCTACCAGTTTCCTCTCACCTGGAGCTGTTAAAGGATGAGCAACTTTTTATCTCTTGACCTTGACCAGCAAGTCATGATTTTTTTCTCCACTGAGCCTGGTTTCATCAGATCTGAGCCATTAATGACCTGGGTTGCTAAGCTCCTCTGATGGCTGACCCTGCCTGGAGGCAGGAGCAGCAGAGTCTTTGTCTCTGGGAGCGAAGTGGTTCTGTCAGGTGGATGCAGGGCTTTCTGCCCTTGAGGCTACACGCCTCTGCTCTCGGTGGCCTGGCTTCTCACAGACATCCATCTCTGCCAAGGTTCATCTTCCTGCAGGGTCTTCCGCAGGTGCTCCTTGCTGGTTGTTTGGCCTTGACAACAGGAAAATACAGAAGAGAAATGTCCATGTGTCCCTGGCTCCTCTTTTCTCAGGGACCCTTCAGGTGGGAGAAGGAAGGTGTTTCTTGGTTGCCTTTGCTATGAGTGGCAGCTGAGCTGGGACACAGTGGGGACACGAGGGAGCAAGCTCAGTGTCAGCGTGCACAGAGGCTGTGTCTGGAGGAAGGGGGAAGGGCTCCAGCAGGACTGACACGGCCGCCCCCTGATGTTGGTGGCACGTTTCCTTCTCGTGGCTGTGCCCCTCCTGTGTTGCACAGGTAAGTCTCGTTCACACCTGAGCTCAACAGCAGCTCCACCTCTATGTCCAAGCCTCTCACATACGCAGGAGACATACCTGTCCTCATTTATGGATTTGGAAACTGAGGTTTGGAGAGGCTAAGTGGTTGGCTTAAGGGCACAGAGCTCGTCAGAGCAGATCTAAAAGGAATTCCTCCAACCTTCCCCCTCATTTCTAATATGTCCACTTCCATTCTAACATGTATCACAATTACCACTTTTCTTGCTTGTTGATGGATTTAGTGTCCCGATGTCTGTCCCCCCAAGACTCTGAGTTCCCTTGTTTTGTGGGTTTTCCCTGGTACACTGAGGGCATGGCACAAGCCCATCCTATAGACAGGGCTCTATGCTGTTTGTTAACACAATAATGAATGCAAAAGTGAATGAAAGAAAATAGAATGATTTGAACCCAGGCCTGTCTGAGCAAGGCCTCACACTGCAGAGTTCCATGAGGTAGGATCTTGCTTCGTAAATGGAGATGGAATTGAATTACAGCCCAAGGTTGGAGTGGCAGGTGGGGGCAGCAGGTATGTGCACCTGAGAGTCACAGAAATGCACCCCAGTAGAAGTATAAATAGGTGCCCAGGGGTCCAGAGCAAACCTCACCCTCACCAGGTGTCTGAGGAGCCTGGGATGCAAGAAGCCTTGTGTGGCCATGGTCCGGGGCCCTCCCTGGGGTTAGGACCGTGGATATTTGTCTCCTTCATGTGCGCAGAGCCTTATACTAGGAGCTCCACCTGGGAGTCAGGAAGAACTTGTGATGAAACTTCTATGGGCCTCAGTTTCCCTATCTGTCCTTTGTTGTGGGTCCACCACTGTTGTGTGATAGTTTGGAACAGGGACTGGCATTCAGTTAGCTGAGCTGAAACCCTGAATCCACCACTTCCTATCTATATGTCTATCAGAAAATCCCTTTCTCCTTCATGACTCAGTCTAATCATCTGTGAAATGGGATAATCAGTTCATATCACTGAGGGTGGTTATGAGGGTGGAATGTGCTAATTTATACAAAACCCTTAACATGCAGTAAGTGCTCAGCTAACTGGATTAGTGAGGAGACCCAAAGTCACTGGTTTGTGACTTTTAATAGTAGAAAAAACTAGTAAAGAAACTCAGCAGAGGTGAGATTTGGATGTAAGTACCCTGAGAGCATTTCAAATTTAGTGGGTCAGATGAGAGACTAGAGATGGGTGCACCCGTTTCTAAACCATCACTGGACTAGACCAAGTGTGCCAGTGTCTGCCCACTCAGCATGCAGGTGAGTGTTATGCCACTGAGATCTCCCACATCCCTGGCACAGCCACCAGTGTCTCAAGGACAGCAAGCTCCCAGCACCTTATTGGAAGGTCCTGGTCCTTGAGTCATTTCCTCATGGATTTTTTGGAAGCTTTCTAGGTGCTTGGCTCTGAGGGCCAAGTGGGGACCACAGCTGGTGCTGCCTCTGCAGGATGGTACTTATGGTCCAGGGGAGCAGATGTGCGGCAGAAGGAGCCATGGAGGGAAGTGCACAGCGCCTCATGTAACCTCGGTGCTACAAGGAGACGCGATGGAGAGGTGGGCCCTACCTTCCTAGGCCAGCAGAGGTTCCCCGAGGTCATGGGCTTCAGCAGGAATGGGGACGGTAGCAGGGGTCTTTCAGGAAGTAGGAGCAACCTGGGCAAAGGCCTGGGGGAAGGAGGGGACATAGCAAATGTCAGGTCTGAGAAAATGCAGGAGCCAACACTGGATCTCGGAGCGTGGGGATGAAGGTGAAAGACCTCGCCGAGCCCCAGTGGGCATCCCCTGCACAGGACACTAGGACAGCTTAAACTGAGCATCAAGAACAGGACACAGGGACATAGTGGCCAGCAGCATAGAGAAACGTGAAGACTTCCAAACAGGGTGGGAGGAGGTGAGCATCCGGCTTGCTGTCCAGAAGCATTGTCTGTGCACCACCTGGGACCCAGCTGGCCTGGTGCAGAGGGCACGTTGGGTTATGGCGGCTGAGTAGCGCGTGCCATTCCAGAGAGCCACTGAGCTCTGCGTCTGCAGGCTCCGTGCTGGGCACTGGGAACTGAGCAGTGAAGATCACAGTCCTCTGCTGTAGACAGCTGCTGCTCTGCTGGAGGGACACAGACGCAGCCGGGGTGTCTGGAGGGAAGGAAGGTGTGGTCAGAGAGTGGGCAGCAGAGGTACAGCACCAAAGCCACACACTAAGGACTTAGATTTTATCCAGATGGTGACGGGAGGGGAGCTGAAGAGGTGGGAGGTGACTAGAACTGAGTGGCGGCAGGATTCCAGCCACTCTTTCCAGGTCTTTCTCTTTTCCCACCCCAGAGCCCCCCCACTGCTTTCCCAAGTTCATTCTCCCTGGTCTTGTGCGTTGGATTTATTGCTTTCCTGTCCACAGCCACTATGGCAAAGCCATCCCTGGGTCAGCCCATGAGACATCAAACACAAGAGGTTTTACTTTTTGTTTTTGGTGACAGGGTACAAATGCCTTTCTTGCTTCTCCCACTAGAACGCAGACACCTTGACAGCAGCAACTGTATCTCAGCAGCCTTAAGTAGCCTTCGAGATTGCAGATATCAGTAGCTATTTGCTGAGTTAATAGACGATCTCCATTTAAATAACTCTTGACCCAGAGAGCAGAAATTCAGCACAGATCCAGGGAAGAGGCTGGAAAAGAAGGGAAGGTGGGAGGGGCCCCTTGATCACTCATCAATATGTAAAAAGGAAATAAAAATCCTTGGGCTTAAGACAGAATGAAGTAGAGAGCACTGATAACAAAATCCTTCCATCTGAAAATGCCTGGCTCTTATGTGGCTCCCTTTTGGGCACATGGATCTGCAGGTGGCCGGGGAAAGTGCAGGCAGCTACCAAAATGAGCGCCCCCTGGATCCTCCCTGTCCCCTGCACACCTAGCTGGGGAGAGCAGCACCACCACCTCTGGGGCAGGAGGCACCTCCATCCTGTCATCATTTGGAGCAGAGAAGGGACAGGAAGCAAGCATGTGTCTAATATATTTTCTGCCAGAACTGACAGTAATATTGAGTGAGGAGAGAAATGTCATGGTGTAACATTTAAAGATTAAAAACAAAAATCCACCCAAGAGCATGAGGCTGCTGTGGAAGGTCTCTGGAGAGGATTCCTTCCTGTTGGTGGGCAGCCCAGCCTGTGCCCTGCCCGAGCTCCTCTCAGTGGCCCGCAGTCAACTTCCTGGACACTGCATTGCGCTTCTGCTTTAAGTGGCCACGTTAGGCAAATGATTAAGACCCAAGGCATGAATAAGGCAGGGAGCCTTTTAATCACAGATGAGGTGAGACTTGTGCCTCATCCCTGAAATGAAATAAATGCTGGGGCATTAACTTTTAAGTACTACATTGGGCTTCTCTGTTTAATGTTTTATTCAGCATTTCTGTTCTCTTTTTAAAATGCTGTTTTTCATTTGAATCTACATGAGTCTGGACTTTGGGAGCAAGTGGGCCTGGGTTGAAGAAGTAGGGTGTTCTTTCTGGAGACTCCCCTGTCCAGTTTCCCAGGGGCAGAAGCAGGCTGTGGGCCGGATGCAGGGCCTGCCCCGCGTTGGGAAGGAAAGGCAGGGCTGCCAGCAGATCCCCTCTGCCTGTGGCTGCAAACCTCCAGGAGAGCAGCGAGCACTGTTTTCCATTGTGGTTTTCCCCAGCCCCGTACAACTTGACCACCATTAGCTGCAACAAGTAGTCCCTCTCTTTTTTAATGTCATAACCAAGGAGGGGTTGGTAGACCATGGTCCTTGGGTCAAATTGGCACACTGTTTTTGTAAATAAAGTGGGTTTTTTTTTTTTTTTTTTACCAGGGATTGAACTCAGGGGTACTCGACCACTGAGCCACATCTCCAGTCCTATTTTGTATTTTAGAGACAGGGTCTCACTGAGGTGCTTAGTGCCTCACTAAGTTGCTGAGGCTGGCTTGGAACTCACAATTCTCCAGTCTCAGCCTCCCAAAGTGCTGGGATTACAGGTGTGCGCCACCACGCCCAGCATAGTTGTATTGGAACATTGCCATACCTGCTTATTTACAGCTCATCTAAGGAAGCTTGGCTGCTGCAATGGCAATCGAGTCCCATGCTACCCTAGATGCAAGGGTGGTCCCTATCAGAAAGAGTTGCCCTGACTGTCACCTGCCTCTAGCAACTACACCATGCTTTGTAGAGAGGGTCACATGCCTATTTTGAGCATAGATCTGTCACCGCCAGGCTCTTTTCCTACTGTGCTGGATACCTGCATTTGGATCATTGCTTTGGCACTCATTGCCTGGGACTTCAGGAAACTGAACAGAAGGCTCTGTGCCTCAGTTCCCTCATCTTCAAAATGGGCACAGTCATAGCGCCTGCCTCACAGATTGGAGGAGTAGTGACAGTATATGTTGAGTGCTTGGTACAGGCTGGCCTAGGGCATGCAGGACAAATATCAATTATTATTATTTTTTTAAAAAGTCCTGCTATTTTTTTTTATTATTCATTAAACAAGATTATAAGACCAACTTGGTAGAAATGGGCAGAGAGAGGCAGGCACCATGCCAAATATTTTACACCCACTTTGCCAGACCTTCCTGGGAGGGGTTTCCAGATGAGGTTCCTTTTATCATAAATCCAAATATTTATTCATACCTATCTGCATTTTGATGCTGGATTTAGATGCTTCATGTGTGCGGATTTTGCAATATTTTTTTTTTGTTTATAGGTTTGTTTTTTATTCTAAAATTAGTTATACATGAGTATATGCGTTTTGACACCGTACATGTATGGAGTGTAACTTCTCATTCTTCTTTGTACATGGAATGGAATCACACAGGTCGTGAAATCATATATGTACATAGGTAATGATATCTGATTCGTTCTAGTATCCTTCCTACCCTCCCTTCACTCCCCTGTCCTAATCCAAAGGACCTCTATTCTCCCCTAGCTCCGTCCCCGCTTATTGTGAATTAACATCCACGTATCCAAGAAAAACATTTGGCCTTTGGTTTTTGGGGATTGGCTTATTTCGCTTAGCACGATCACATATCAGTTATTAATGATGATAATGGTATTTACAGTGGCTCGACAGAACCCAGAGGCACCCCAGTGTGTCCTTTAGAAATTGTTGTAGTAAATCCTTACCTCTCCAGGGGAAGGACATCCTGCACTTCTCCAGGGGAAGCTGTGTGGGTGTGAAAGGAGATGCCCCTAGAGAGATTTGTCCAGGCCAAGGCGTTGGGGACAGACAGATGGTGGGAAGGGACATGTGTCTGAGCGACAAGGATGCATCTCTGGAAAGCCTTGGAGGAGGAACACATGGCGCGGAGCAGAGAGTGCTTGGTTGGTGACGCAGTGTTTTTCTCTGGTTCTTTAGCTCGTCAACCTCTCCTTGCTTGGGACGGGCAGGGGAGTGTTAAAGTTTGGACGTGAAGTATCCCCCAAAGTTCTGTGTGGTGAAGGCTTGGTCCCCAATGCAGCAGTGTTCAGAAGTGGGGCTTTTAGTACATGATTGGGTCATAGGAAATGCTTGGGTCTAACCTCGTTAGTGGATTAATCCATTTGACAGTTTAATAATTTGCATGGGTTCTTGGGAGATGGTGGAAACTGTAGGTAGTAGGGCCTAATGGGAGGGAATAGGTCCCTAGGGGCGTGGCCTGAAGGGTATAGCTTGACCTTGGCGAGTGTTTTTTTCCTGGGGTCATTGTTTGGAGCTGTCATGGCCCAGGCCTGCTGGTGGTGGTGACTCTTGCCATCGACAGTCTCTCCTAGCTTGATTGTGTAGCTCAAGGGGGGCATCTTCACGTTCTTCAGTTGGGAGAGAGATTTGGAGATGAGTTCTTAGGTCAGAGGATGAAGAGATCCCAAATTTGAATTTAGGAAGTGGTTTTTTTTTTTTTTTTTTTTTTTTTTAATGTTGTTATTAGTGCATTGCAGCTATCCCTCACAGCGGGCTCATGTTGGTGCATGGACTCTAATTTGTTCCCTTTCAATCCCCAGGGCTGCTGCTTTCCCTCTCTCTTCCCTTCCCCTGTTGTTCTTTTCTACGTATCTGCCTTCCATTCATTTATTGGCTAATTGGTGCTTTATGGATAGACACAGAGGTGAAATTCTCTGTGGTGTATTCATATATGTACGTAGCATGATTTGGTTGATTTCACTTAATGGCCTGTACAAATCCTTCAGGTCATGTTGGTCACCTTGCATAGACTACATTCAACAGGCAGAGAGAGAGAAAAATAGGGTGAAAGGAAGTGCATCTACTACAGTTAAGGACAATTATAAGCAATAGCCCTAGTTTCCCGTGCATGCTATACATACATCGAGCATTTGACTTTAGTTTTTGCAACAGAACCAGGAGCAAGGTGGTTTACATTACTTCTGAGGCTCAGGAAGGTGATATGACTTGCCCCAAACCATTCAGTCAGTGAGAACCTAAGTCTGGACTTGAATCCAGCTCTTGGCTTCTGCACAGTCCCTGTTCTAGTGGTTGCCACTGTGTGGGGGATTCTGGAATCTTCTCTGTGTCCTTATGCTGTGGATGTTTTTTCCATAGTGGGTGCCCTGAGTTTTCACAACCAGGAAGGCCCAGGGCAGGGATGTGCAGCCAGTTGGCACTGTGCATATCAGAGAGGCTGCCGTGGGTGGGCTGCGGGACTCTGTCTGCCAGGCTGCCCTGCTGCCTCCCCTGTCACTCTGGAGGACACTTACCCTGCCTTGGCCACATGGTGCCATGCAGTCATGTGCAAAGGCCTGGCCTGAGCGTCTCCAGGGGTTGCAACAGGATTTCCTCTGCAGCAATGTGGCAACTCCAGCTGTGAGAGTTTGCATCTCTCGGTTTCTTCTCGCTGCCAGGGTGTATAGTCGGGGGGTGGCTCAGTGCCCTGGGTGCACCCTGCCCCATTAGCTGTTCTTGTGTCTTATTTACACCCCTGGGGAAAAGTGTCCTTTTCCTAGAGTCAAACTAGAAGACACTTCAGCCTCCTTACCTAGACACTCTCCAGAGACCCCTCTGCTTCCCAGTCTGGCAACTTCAGACATCACTTCTCTTTCAGTCCTGGAGCCCTGAGCAGCCCGAGAGCATCAGAGTTCATGCTTCTCAGCATCATCGATCATCTCTGACCTGGCCAGCCCCTTCATCTCCACCCACCTCTCTCAATATTCTCCTCCATGGGTCCCCTTTCTTTCCTCTCAACTCTTTGTCTATCACACCCCCCATCTTGCTCTCTCCCCCTACCAAACCTTCCTGACTCTCCCTGGCCCCTCCCCATTTTAACCTTTGATTTTTTCCCCCCTCATTCATTCTTGGATTATTTCCTTGGCATCTATGTCTGAATTAGCTCATTTCACATGCTCAAAAAAATACACAGTTGACCGACCGAATAGCCATTCGGTATCTACAAGTGGCCTCTCCCGACACTCCACGGCTTACCTGACGTGGAACAATTGCCGAGCCAAAGCCAGTGCCTCCCTCTTCAGCGAGCGGCAAGCGGGCTGGGCCTGCACAGGGGCCTCTGGATTGCGCACCTCCTCTTCACCATCCACTCCAGCTCCACCGCTTGAATGAGATCAAAAGGCCAAGAGTCTCTGAAAGCCAGATGCACCATGGTGCACTGTGACTAATGCGGGACACAGAGGAGGTAAGGACATGGCTGAGAACAAGAACACTTCTTTTTTTTTATATATGGCAAAAATACCATCAGTTACTCTACATAGGAGTGTCCAGAGAGCCACAGGCCCACAAGAATTGGCAGATACTGAGGGAGTCTCATCCGAGCCTCTGTGTCTGGGAGAGGGCAGGTGCAATGATTGTCACAGCATGTCCTAGGGCTCGGGTTCTGGCTCTGGTGCGTCATTTAACCTTTTTGAGCCTCAGTATGTGCTTCTGAACAATGGGCATAGTGACAACTCATGGGCAAGGGTTGATTAATTAACTAATGAGTTAATGGCATCACGTGAGAAGCACTTGGCATGAGGGGTGGGCTTGATAAATTCTTGTCATCAGTTTTCACTGTTTTGAGACTATTTTCTTTGCATGTGAAATGGTACCCAGGCCCGCCTTTCTAGGTCACTGGGGGCCTGGGACACTGTGTGACAAAGAGCTCCTTGGAAGATCAATGGATCAATCCACTCATTAGACCCCAAGTCCAATGAGTGGACTTGGGGTCACTTGTGTTATTTCTGTCTGCAGGTGAAGTAACGGGCTCTGTGCCCATTTATAGCAATATCACCAAACGCTTCCCTCTTGTGAGAAACCATTGAGTCAGGGTGAGACGAAGTACTGGAAGGCTTTTTTGGTGTTTGAATTCCTTCATCTTTCTCTTCTTTTCTTTTTTTTTCTTTTCCTTTCTTTCTTTCTTTCTTTCTTTCTTTTCTTTCTTTCTTTCTTTCTTTCTTTCTTTCTTTCTTTCTTTCTTTCTCTCTCTTTCTCTTCTTTCTCTTTCTCTCTTTCTCTCTCTCTTCTTTCTCTCTCTTTCTTTCTCTTCTTTCTCTTTCTCTCTCTTTCTCTTCTTTCTCTCTCTCTCTTTCTTTTCTTTCTCTCTCTCTCTCTCTTTCTCTTCTTTCTCTCTCTCTTTCTCTCCCTCTCTTTCTCTTCTTCCTCTTCTTTCATGAATGAGGACTTCCCGGTACTCACATCAGCAGTAATAGCAGTAACGGGTTCCCACTGGTGTTCACATCCTGCTCTGCTCCTTTCCTGGTTATAGGGTTTGTTCTGGGCTATCAACAAATCCTGGCCCTACAAACTTGCAGTCACAAGATCTGCTTTGAAGGGTCGTTGTCAAAAGCACACTCGAGTGCTTCCAGACACACACAGATGCGAGCTCTATAGAAAATAGAAAACAGACTGAAATATTTGTTGAATATATTTCACTTGGCTTCCGGTGGTGTTTACAGAGCCACTGCCATGGTTGGCTGAGTGATTCCAGATCTGGGAACACCTCATGCTCTGGCTGGAATGCAGCTGGAATACCAGGAGCAGTTTGGGGGTCGTCATTTGCTTGCTGACAATGTGGTGCGTGTGCAGCCTGGAGAATCAGCTGACTCTATCCTCTCTGTATCTGATGGCCATTCCCTGTTGGTGGAGCCCTCTGTTTCTAGGCTCAGGAAAGCCGCTGGGTCACCTGGTTGTTGAGGCAAGAAAGTTCAAGTTATACCATCCTGACTAGTTGATTTCCCTCCAGATTCCTTTACTCATCTAAAAAGGGGGCTGTTGGTTCCTAATAGATCTTGGAACACCAAAGTTCGATGGCCGCGTTGATCGCACATTATCTTGTATTATTTTCTAGTGGAGCTTCTGCTGGGCTAAATTTTAAGGTCTTAAGAACAGTGTTGTTATCATTTTCTCCCAAATATGTGTCATGACAGTAAAAAATACTAGGTTCTTCCTAAATACTTGCCCATTGACTGAGCGTGGCAGGAACAGAGCTGCGTGAGCATGTGTGGGCTCACTGGAGCAGTCTCCAGACAGTTACGGATCATCCGCACATCGTCAGCCACTGTGCCAAGTGTTCAGACCAGAGAGAGAAAAAGACGGTCATGATGAAGTTCTTTGTCTGGGGTGGGAACAGAGGCAGGGGAATGGATCCTGGGGCAGGGCTGATGTGGGCAAAGCTAAAGAGGGAGTGCCACCAACCTTTGTGCTGGGCTTAAGGACGGGGTGAGCTGCTGCAGGTGGGGGGAGGAAAAGAGGTGGCATATGTATGTGCGTTCCATTTGTGTATGCATGTGTGTACGTGTGTGCATGTGTGTACGTGTGTGCATGTGTGTATGTGTGTGCATGTGTGTACGCATGTGCATGTATGTACATTCATGTGTGTAAGCATGTGTGTGTACATCTGTGTGTGTACACTGTGCTGGAAGGCTGAGCTGGAACGGAGGCTTGGGTCCTGTGTGCTCTGCCCTGGATATTCTGCTTACTTATTCAGCATGTACTTATTAAATGCCTGCTACGTGCTGGCACTGGGGTATTTTGTGTGTGCTCTCGATGATGCTGGGAGGTGGGTATTACGATCATCTCTGTCATTTGACAAAAGAGGAAACTGACGCTCAGACAGGTTAGGTGACCTGCCCATGGTAATACAGTATGGTTATTCCCATAATTGGGGGGAGTGTGTCCATTTGAGCCAAGAAGTGAGACTGAGGGCTGAGTGCATCCTAATGTCACACAAAGTGACCTGTCTGGACCTGGAGGGACTTTGACCTTTGGCAGCATCCTCATCTGCATCAGTTGCCTTCTGTCCGTTCCCCAACAGTGCCAAGTTCTCTTGCGCCTCGGGGCATTTGCATGTGCTTTCTTGGAGCCTGGCGAGCTCTGGCCCTCACTCTCTCTGCGGCTGGGCTGTTCCTCCTCCTCATGTGTCGTCTCCTTGCCATTGGCTTGCCTCACCTCCTATTGATCCTCCCCTGGCATCTTCATCGTCAGTCTCCTGCCTCGAGCTTCTGCCACCTGTGATTGTGGAACACATTGCCCTTCGTGGGGTGCCTAAGAGTTTGGGGTTTGGCAGTTGCTGGGATGAGAGTTCTGGCTGTATGCTCACCAACCGCTTGGGTGCTGGCAAGCTCCTCTTTTATAAAGTGATTTTCCTCTTTATAAAGTGGGAGCAGTAATAGATTCTACCCCATAGGGTCATCTAGGAAGGGTTCGAGGAGGGCAGAGTCTGTTGCCCAGTAGGTGGTCAGTTGTGTGTGTCTTGAGCGAGCCCAGGTGTGACCAGTCCATCCATGCCCCACCTAGGTCCTGGGGCTGCTCTGGAGCTGAGAAGGCCCAGCTGTCTCAGAGGACTGGTTGGTCTTCCCTCTCCCACCCACGCAGAGGCTGCTCTGCAGAGGCTGCGGGTCTGCTTCTGTGTGGATTCTGCAATCCCCTGTCCCCTGGAAGGACTTCTGGAGCCCAGCCTCTGAATCACAGCCAATTAGGGCTGATTAGATGTTAATGAGTCTGAAGCTGCTTCCTAAGCAGTTTAGCACACACTTGGAGGTGACGGTGAGAAGCTAGGGGACTAGTGGCATTGTGCAGAGGCTGCTGAAGTGCAGGGGTCTGACCAAGCCCACGCCAGATACCTGGGTGTCAGCTGCATGGCCCTGATAGGATCCCCGGTACCCCTGGCAGGGGATCGGCAGTGACAATAATGATGGTGGTAATACTCCAGTAATGCTGATTACTGAGCCCTTAACAGGGCCAAGCTCGGTGCTCGGTGCTTTCCATGTACTTAACTTTATCTCACCTTCACAACATCCTGGGTCACACCATAATTGGTTACCCTCATTTTGGAGCTGGGGATTGTGACATTTAGTTGATTCATCTTGTGTCCTATAGTTAGTAAACAGCAGAGCACACATTTGATCTCTTGACTCCAGAGTCCATGTTTTTCTTGATTATTCAGAAACTTAATATGGAAATTTTTCATGTCACATTTATTGTACTCAATAAACTCCCACCTCGTATTGAAATCATAGTATCATAATAAACTTCAATTTTATTTTTATTGATCACTTACACTGTGAACGGTGTTTATTTAATATAATTGATGTCTGAACTTCCTGGAAAAATAAGGCTGGGGAGGTACGAGGGTTCCCCTTCTCCAGAAGAAGAATGCAGCCAGGAGAGCATCGATGAGCATGGAGCTGCTGGAGGGCAGAGCCAGGGTCTGGACAGAGGCTGTCTGACCCTGTGCTATGTGGTGTTGAAGTGCAGCTAGGTTGAGATGACCCTTAGTACTTACATCGTGATTTCACTTGAAACAGTCCTTCAAAGGAAGTAATAGGATTATTTCCAGCTGGGTTTTATTTATTTATTTATTTATTGGTACTAGGGATTGAACCCAGGAGCACTTAACCACTGAGCCACATCCTCAGCCCTTTTTATTTTTTGAGACAGGATCTCACTACATTGCTAAGGCTGACCTTGAACTTGCGATCCTCCTGCCTCAGCCTGCTGAGCAACTGGGATTGCAGGCATATGCAACAGCATTATAGATAGAAAACAGAGAGATTGAGTTCTTAGTGGAAGCAGCTTTAGTACTTGGTGAGTCCTAGTACCTAGAGAAAGTCCTTTCCTTCCCAGAGGACTCAGGGAAGCCCTCAGCTTACTGAGAGGCCTGATCCAATGGGAGTCTGCACACCTTCCAAGACCCCTGGCTGGATCCTTGGTGTAGAGGGAAGGGAAAGGGGGAGCCTGTCCCTGCGGCAGGAAGGAAAGGTGTGCGCTGCCTGTGGAGTGAGAGCTGTACCTGTGTGTCCTCAGTGACTTGCAGAGAAGCAGGGCTGGACGGAGGAACCGGCTGAGAGTGCCTCCAGCTGCAGGGTGCTGGGTGCCAGCAGTCTGTGGCTTGGCAGCCCAGGTGGCACCAGCCTGTTCCTCTTCCCTTCCCTCTTTATCCATGAACTACCTTGAGCATGTAGAAAAACAGAGAACTTTTTACAACCAGCCCACCTGCCCCGAGACGAAATCTCATTTCTCCAAGTTTTTGACCCAAAGTTGAATCTTTTGAAGAGTTCCCTTTAAGATCAGAGACTACACGTTCTGAATCAACCACCCATGGGGGAGGAAAAGTATAATTTTGTGCTTTCAGACTGTGAGCACAGAACTAGAGAGATTTTTCATTTCTTTGGGGGCAGTTTCTTTTTAGTTTTTCTTTTTATTCCCAACTTTGAGATGTAATTAACAAATAAAAATTGTGTATAGTTGAGAGATACAGCATGATGCTTTGATGTACGTGTAGATTTTGAAATCATCACCACCATCACATTAATGAACACATCCGTCACCACAGTTACCACCGTGCCCATGTCCTCTCTCTGCACAAATCGCAATAGATGATACAGTGTTGCTAACCCAGGTCACCACCCTGCATGTTAGAGCCCCCCAGATAGCTCATTTTGTAATGAAGTTTATACCCATAGACAACATCTCCTCTTCTGGAGCAATTTTTTAAAATTGTTTCATTAGTGCATTAGATGTACATAATGTTGGGGTTCATTTTGACAGAATTATATATGCACAGACTATAACTGGCTCCAGTTCAGTTCCCAGAGCACCCCCTTCCCTCTCTCCCTCCTCCTGTTCCCTTTCTTTATTCTACTAGGCTTTCTTCTATTTGTTTATATATATTTTAAAATTCGTGCATTATAGACAAACATAAAGGTGGAGTTCCCTGTGGTATATTCATATATGCACATAGGGTAGCTTGGTCAGTCTCATTCTACCATTTCTCCCCTTTCCCTCCTGGAAACTTCTAAGTCAGAGTGGGAGGTGGTGTGGGAGATACATCCAGGAACCAGTACTCCCAGCTCTGAGGGTTCTGAATCCTGACTCCATTGGATGGGGTCCACTACAGTGGACCCAGCTGCCATCTCATAAGAATCTGCCCCTTGAAACTATATAGCACAGTGATCATCTTTGTGCTGAGAACATTTAGAATCCTTTCTCCTAGCTGTTTTGGAATATGTAATACCTCATTATGTAATACACATAAAATCGAAGGGGGCACCCCAAACTCAGTTCTCAAGATAAATATTATTTTAATGCAATATTTGAAAGAATAAAAATTAGTGCAAATAATTCTGTGATGAACAAAACATTTGGATTTTAAAACAGAGGATTCAAAAAACAGGGCTAGGGTCAGACAAGTGCAGGGTCAAATCCCATCTTAATTTCAAATTTCGACATTTCCTCCATCACGGCTGTCTTTTGAATTTGTTTTTGATTTGTGAAAACAAAGCGTTAAGATATTGCTTATCTCAGCTTCAGGATCTTTTTTTGCCCCCTTAAATTGTGCATCCAGAGCAAACAACTCATTGACCTTCCTGTGGCCGCAGCTCTGGGGCCAGTGGCCAGAGTTTCCTGAGCACTTCTGCACCCGGGGCTGCTCTTAGGCTTTGTATGCATGTGACCCTCACAGGTAGTACCTGGCCACCAACACGGCTGGACTGAGGTGGAACCAAGAGGGCTTTTGGGTCTGGGCCGTGTATTCTGGCTAGCACACCCTGTGCCAAAATGATCTCCAGTGCTGCCTTCTGCTGAGACCCCCACGGTGGCCTTCTCTTCCCACGATGCCACTATCATAGCACCCGACGGTCTGGCTACTTGTCTTCCTCACGAGGCCTTTGCAGACGGCAGCACCCTCCTCTTCCTGCAGTCCTTCTGTGGCCCAGAGGTGGGTCTGTCACCTGAGCTTGCTCACCTGCTCATTATCAGCTCTGGACTCAGCCTCGCTGGCTCCAGTAGCCATGTGCTCTTCAGAGGACAGAAAGACCCATCGGCATCTTATTCCCTTGTAACCAAGCCTGTCTCTGGATTCCTGCTCATCCATCAGGGTCCATTAGGCAGCGGTGGCCTGGGGCCATTTTCCAATGTGACTGATGATATTTGAAGAGTGGGCAAGGAGGTGTGGGAGGCTCGACTGCAGGTCCCGCTGTCCATGTGAATAGTGATGGACGGAAGGTGGCTTTTGCACTGATCAGAGGCAGGAAGGGCAGTGGGCTAGTAAGTGCCCACTCCTGGGAGTCAAGGCTGGGAGGCCCAGAGAGTAAGTCTGAGATGTTTAGCTCACGTTACCCTCATATGGAGGACTATGTCATCACACAAAAGAGGAAGAGAAACTATTGCAAAACCGAGCTCAGCTAAATGCCTGGCCTCTCAGTTGTTTGTTCATCCCATGCCTATCTATGGGACACCAACCAGCTGTGGGATGCTTTGCCAAACACTGAGATTTCACTGATCACTGCTGATCAAGGGGGACAGGATTCCCTGCCCTCGTAAAGCAAGTGACTTGACGTGTGCCATTTGCCTCATCCGCCGAGATAGGGTCGCGATTGGCAAGAAGTTGCAACACGTTACAAATCCCCGGTGCAGTGTGTCCTCAGGGGGTCCACACGCGTGTGTGGAAACCCAGTGCCCATGAAGTGCAGCTCTCATTTGTCCCATTTGAGAGATGTGCTGAGAGCTGAGTGGGTGACAGAGGGAGCCCTCCTGTGCGAAGTCCACAGTCTCGCTGAGAAACTGAGAAAGTCTCAGATACCCAGGGTGCCTCTCCCACCGGTCTCCTACTTCATCACTGGCTAAATTAGGTGCATCTCCTCTGTCAGTCCACAGCCTTCTGAGCTGACTGCACCCAGTCCATGCCCCCCATGTGTAGTGAGGGTCTGCTTGAGGGGTCTAGTCCCCTGGGGCCCGGACTCCCTCAGTGCACAGCTTCACCTTGTCTGTAGCTGCTGCGCCTGCTAACAGTAGGTGCTTAGCCGGTGTGGGATGGCGGCGTGGATGCAGACACGGGTGACGGAGCAGTGCTTAGGAGCAGGCTTACGTTGCAGTGTTAAACACATGCAAATGACTCCTGCAAACTGCCGACGTCAGGGCAAACTGATTTTCCAAATATAAGTATGCTCAGAAATGTGAGGTGCTTTCAGAAGGAGCAGGAAGTCTTTTCTCCCCCCTTGAGTGACCTAGTTCTCATGCCAGAGTGGAAGCAGTTCACCTGGAGCAGGCTTCTGGAGGTGTGCCACAGGTCTCTGCACTAGGTCTATTTTAAAACATTGTGAATCTCTCACGTCTTTTCCTTCCCCACTTCCATCCTCCCCTCAGTCAGACACCAAGCATTTCTCATCTGGGTCTTACAACAGCCTTCTGGATACCCTCCTACTTGTCTGTCCTTTAGTCTTCCTGTGGATGATAGATTTGTGCATGTGAAATGCAAACGTCCTGCTGTTGATCATCCACTTCTTGCTGATAAAGTCTGTGTTGCTTAACTAGTTCCTTGAGTCCCTCTGATGATAGTTTTTCAGCCTCCTCTCTCGTTGCTCTTACCTGGGTTTCAACCACTTAAAATCCTGTTGCTTCTTGAGACACCTCCATGGCATGGTACGGTTTTTCTCTCTGGGGCTCCTGACCCAGCCTCACTGGCTGATCCTTGGTCTTTACTGGCCCTGCACACTTGCTTTCTGAGTGGTCTTTTTATTCTTTCACACTAGACTGAGTGTGCTAAGGGCAGGGACTGTGCTCTATCCATCTATTTATCTTCAGCTTCTGACCTGGTTCATGGTCGCCATTCGAAGCATGAATGAAGACCCAAGGCTTTCTAATAAATTTGTAAAAATTTTTTTAGCCAGGAGGAAAGTACATACAATGGCCAATGAAATCCAGCATCCAATATAGGTCACTAACCTACAATATGAAATAAAGTTGTCAAGGTATTGTCTAAGAGACAAAAAGACTCAAGTCTTGCATTTAGGTTATGAAATTTATTCTACAAGCACTAGTTTGAGAAGATGGAGGCATCCATCCATATGAAAACGACTGAAAGATATTAACAGGCTGAAATTTACATCAGACAGTGACCATGGACTTGAGCCTTGCTCCCGCAGAGTTCATGATCTAGTGTGTGGGCGGGGAGGGCAGACATTGAATGACTAGCCACAGTAGCTGCACAGTTGCAGGCAGAGGTGCAGAGAAAGGAGCTGGCCCAGCCTTGCAGTAGATGGGGAGGGCTTCCTTGAGGAGGCAATGCTCGCTGGAGCAGATTCCAGGGAGGCTGAGGAGCTGCTCAAGAGCATGATAATTTCTAGGACCAGAAAGGAGACTGGAGAGGGGGATGGAATGGGTGTCAATCAGGTTGGTTACTTTAAGCAATTTTTCCTTTACCAGAGAACGTGTCTTTACATGGGAAACGATGGAATCATTTGAAGCCACATTTATGTGATCTATATTTGGGAAGATACTGAGCAGAACAGGTGGCCCAGTTCCGCTGTCCGTGGTCCTGACCCGGCGGCCACTACTTGCTACTAGTCTCCACATTTTTGAAGAGCCAGGGTGATCACAGAGGGTAGGCAGAGAGGAGGAGGAGGATTCCAGGAAAGGCTTCAAGAAGAAACACAGCAGGTGCTTGAGAGTAGTCTTCAAACACCCGCGGGGTTCTTCTGTGGGAGAGAAATCACAGTCCTTGGTTATTGTCCGGGCCTTGTGGGCTAGGTCTGTATGGCAGAAAGCTCTTAGCTCTAACTCAGAGCAGAACTTCGACATATCCAAGCCTTTGGTTCCTAGGATGATGCTCATGAAGTCAGGCAGCTGCTGTTGTGTGGCACATTCAGACAGAAGCTGGATGGCCGTTCTCTGGGATAACACAAGGCAAGGCTTTAATGGGGGTGGAGCAGAGGCTCAAGGGCACCCTGAGGGCTGGATCCAGCCTGCAGATATGCTCTAGGCCTCTGAGATTTATCAAAATCACATTGTTCTTCACTAGAATATCTACGATTTCACAATCCAGAACTGGGAAATTGAGCCAGCATTACAGAACTGCAGCAATTGTTTACAGCTGATACATGGTGGTTAATTCCTTACTTTGGTAAAGAATTTCCACAAATGTAGTCACCTAAAACACCACACATTGATTTTCTTACAGTAGTGTACGTCAGAAATCCAAAATGACTTTAGCTCAATGAACTAAAGTCAAGGTGTTAGTCTGGAAGCTTGGGTTTCTGGAAGCTCTGGGGAGAATCTGTTATCTCATCTTTCCCAGCTTTTGCAAGATGCCTGAATTCCTCAGCTCATGACCACTTGCTCCCTTCAAAACCAGCAGCACAGCTTCTTCAAATCTGACTTGATTTCCATCACCTTATCTCTTCCTCTGATTCTTTTAAGGACCCTTGGGGTGACATTGTGCTTACTCAGCGAGTCCAAGCTAATCCCTCATCTCAAGATTCTTACATGTGTAGCCCCATGTTCATAGTTTCCAAGGATTAAGCCATGGACGTGTTTGGGCACCATTATTCCACCTACTTTACATGACCATGTTCTAGACTCTACTGATCCAAGTTTATGTATTTTCTTCACCTGTCTCTCAACCAAAGACACTTGCACTTGTGATCCCCAAGCTTAACAACTTGCTCAAATGACCATCTTCTCATGGTCATTCTACAAATGAGATCTGGCATCTGAGGGTTCTTGGTGTATTCAGGAAACTTTTCTCTCTTGGCAGGGAGGCTGGAGACCAGAAGTAAAAGGAGTAAGAACATTTTAAAAGTTGCTTGGAAGTGATGATTTCATTGTTGGCAAGATGTTGTGTGATCAATTCAACATACTGAGCATGTGCTTTGTTCTATACAGGATGAAAAATGTGTAAGACAAAGCATAAAATAGTAAACACTGCTTCCATTTCTCTCCCACTCAGAAAAAACTTGGAATACAAATTAGCAAAAGTATTGGGAATAGAGAAATGACCTGGGATGTGCTATAACTGGCAAATAAGCCTAAATAATTTTCAAATGTCACTGCTTCAACTGATCTTCCACTAAATTAGTTGTGTCAAACCTCATAGCTGATCATGGTCCATTGGGACTGAGGACGTTTTATGTATGATATGATGTTCAGCTTTTAAAAGTGCTTTTATTGGTTTCCAGGGAGAAATGTTACAGGGTGAAGCTAAGTGCAATAGGCCATTGCGTGTGATTGAGCGTTTATACACGGGATAGGGACATTCACTGCTGAGGGGTTTGGAAGGGCACCATGGTGGACCATCCCTGAAGGATGCTTGGTGAACATCACCACACCCCAAAGCAGGTACTTTCTGGTTCTGCAGTGGGCAGCAGGGAGAAGAAGCCAGCGCCAAGTAATTAAAAAAGAAGTCATTGGGAGGTTTCAGAGCTCTTCTGAAAAGCATGTCTCTCCAACGAACAAGGAGAGCCTCTCTCTGGGGATGCAAGCGTCAGGATGTGTTGGGCAGTTAACTTCAGCACACAGCAGTCAGGGCTGGTCAGCTCTGACCTCGGGTCCTTGTCCTTGCCTTGGGAATTCTTGGACTCTGACTGAAATGGGTCCCGCTTTGACCCAGGGAGGGCAGACACCTTGATGATGGCCCCACTAAGACAAAAGGCAATAGGACATGGCTCCAGGAGACAGTTGGATGCTGACATCATCTGTAACTATGAACTTGGAATGACTCTTAGAGTGGAGATGCATGGCGTCCCACAGGCCCCTGGGCTTCCTGCTTAGTCCTCCTGGGTGATCGGGTGCTGGGAAGTGGCAGAGAGCTGCATGAGAGCTGAAACGGGCTCGGTGGGCTCCACCTCCTTGTTTGGTCCTCAGTTTCTCTTAAGAAGGGGCAGGCGAGAGGATTTCTCAAAATCCCTTTGGCTATGAATCATCTTGGCACCACAGAGTTGGCTTACCATGTGCCTGCAGTTCATGAGGAGAGCAGTCTTCTGAGTACAAATATTTTCCTATAATTTCTTAGTGATTCATGAATCTGAAAAAGAGGCAGACAGGTGGGAGATTCCCCCCTCAAGTGCCTGTGGGTGATGGATGCTAAGGAGAGTGTGGCCCTGGTGGCGGTGA
Organism: Geosciurus inauris; assembly: GCA_004024805.1. NCBI lineage: Eukaryota > Metazoa > Chordata > Mammalia > Rodentia > Sciuridae > Geosciurus > Geosciurus inauris. Next base: position 46,533 of record PVHX01011959.1, read on the forward strand.
GCATTGGAGATGACCATGAAGTGTGGTAGTTAGACCTAGGGAAGCAAATATTGCAAGCACAGCCCGGAACTTTAGTGCATGCAGGGCTACTATGTCGCGGAACTCAGGGTGGTGGGTGGGGTGGGGACTGCAAACGGATGAGGCAGGACTGGGGTCCCCCGAAGTTGTGCAAGGAGTAGGCCAGGAGAGCATCACAGGGTGAGCACACAGTGTCCCTAGAGAGGCAAGATGAGCTACCTGCATGGCTAGGGGAGGTGTCCTGCTTCAGCAGGGCCTGGGGTGGAGGTTGCTCTTTCAGTAGACTCTGTCCTCTCCTGGGTCCTACCTCACTGGTTCATGCTGCATACATAATGGCGGGAAGCATTTATTGAGAACCTACTCTCTCCTAGGAGCTGTATAAAGCACTTCCTATATGCTATCTTATTTCATCTTAAAATCATTTTTTGAGGTGAGCACTATTGTTAATCCTCTCAAAACTCTAAATACCCTCTTGTCTCTGGAACTTGTTCCTATCTTGAAAGTTCTGAAGGACTCAGAAAAATAAGGATCTGGGAGTTCACATAGGTGGGGATTATTCTTGTGTAAGTAGACAGAGGGAAGTAAGAAACTAGACATCCACAATGCGTGATAACCAAAAAAGGAGACTGCCAGGTGCTGTGTGCCCCGGACAGACTGGAGGCTGAGAGATGCTCATGGGTGTGCCTAAGGGCACCGTGATAGGAAATAGGGAGCAGGAATTCAAACTAAGTTCAAAGTCATGCCTGTGTCCCTAGGTCTCCCTCCTCACCCACAGAGCAGAGGAGACTACGCTTTGGTCTGGCCAAGATCAGGGACTGCTCAATGCCAGGCCAGCGTTGTAGGAGCCTCGGTCCAGTCTCTGTGTTCGGCTGTCATCCTGCGAGTTTGCTTCCTGCTCATCTCTACCCCACATGACCTCTCCCTGCTGGGTTTGTCTCTGGTCATGTGACCTGGCTGCCTGGATGCCTCTCTGCAGAAAGGACCAGATTGGCAGGTTTTGCTCAAGGTGCCGAGGATGTTGAAGGTGACGATGGGAAGTTGCAGTTTGCTTGTATTATGAACCTCCTTCAGGCAGGAAAGACTCACTAGGATGATGTGGGGTAGGTGCACAGGTGCGCCAGGTACAGATTCCACCGCAACCATGTGCTGCTCGATTCTCTTCCCTGTTACAACCGATCTGGGTGTCAGGGTTGTGCTGTCCTTGGGGATTGAGCTGAGCCACAAATAAAATGCCACTTGTGATTTGAGCTGAGCATGCCTTTCTATAGTAGGTCACCGTCGCCTGCCTCTGTTTGCAGTTTTAAAAAGCCCACCTCCTCTTAGCTCTGAGTGAGTCCTCCTTACATTCTTACCTACCTTCTGCCTCCCTGTGGGCCGATTCTGTTCTGCTGCTGTGATTATATATTTACAGTATTTATTCATTTTGAATAAGCAATACAAGCCTGTGATAATTACTCAGCCCCCCACGTGTCCAGCAGGCATTTCTTTTCCTAATCTCTCTTCCTGGAGGAGCTGCTGTTTCTCGTGTCCATTTTGTCCGGTGTGTATTAGACTAGACCTTACAAATCACCTTGTTTTTAGGTTAAAGTGGTTGTCCATTGGCAATTTCTACCAAATCCGAGCATATACATGGGAACTTTATCCCTTGATCTTATCCTTGCCTGACTGTTTTCATGTGAGTTCTCTATCCCTGTCCGTCAGACTGCGAAATCCACAGAGCCGAGACTGGCCTGCTCACTCTGCTGTCTCCAGCACCTGCTTCAAAGCAGCCCACCACCAATAAGCACACCGTGATTCTCTTTTCACAAATGGCAGTCGACCTTCCTCACCCTTCTACTTCTTAACTTCCTTACTTAACCCTGTTTTTCAACTGGCTCTTGGTCGGTCCATGCAGCCCGGCCTTGTTTTCCAGTGGCTGCATGGAATGCACATCTGGAGGGGCTGCCCTCCAGGCCCTCCCCGGGGCCACCTACGCTGCTCCCGGCCTCTTGCTGTGACCACACAAAGGCCTGGATATCCTTGCATGTACCTTTGTGTCCACAGCGCAAGAGCCTATAGGACTGCGGCTCTGAGGCTGTGGCTATTTGGGACAGACACAGCCTGGTTGTTTTCTTGTGTGCCCAGGGAGGAATCGTCCTGCTCACGGGCCGGGCCTTTGGTCTTGCGGACGTTGCTGTGGGAGGAATCACTCACTTTCCAAGGCTGTAGAGAAGCCCAGAGGGTGGCAGTGACCACTCACTCCTCCGGCTTCTCCAAGATGGCCTGGCAGCTCCCTGGGGTCACCAGCAGTGCATTCTTTGTGAACTCACTTGTTACATCTGTACAAAGAGATGGATTTCTCTGCATGACACAACCAAATTAGTTTTGCTGTGGGAGGCCACCTTAGGAGGCCGGTGTGGACACGGCAGCTGCAGAGGCATGAGGGGCTGGGCAAGCTCTGCCATAAAAGCACAACCATGTCAGAGGAGGAGCCATTGGGGTGCATGGGAGCAGCCCCCATTCGGCTCCCACCGCCTCTCTTGGGGGGATGCCTGCTCCCCAGCAGTTCAGGTTCAGTCCGTGTTCACAGAGCATCTACTGTATTCCCGGTGCTTCCTGCCCAGCATCTGATGTAACTTTAAGAGAATGAAAAAGGAAACTAGCTATCTTCCCTCGGATGCAACAGAGGCTGAGAGAGGTAGGATGATTTGTGAGAGTGGGCTTTTAAAAAATATAAATAAGACCGAGTCACCTCCTGTCTCAGACCTTCCACTGTGAACCCTCCCCTGTTCTCTGCCCTGCCCGTGGCTCCAGCTCAGTCTCCATCCCACTCTCTCCCTCACACATCTCCTCCAGGCGGAACGGGTATCATTTGGCTTGCAAGGTGCTTTGAATTTGTCTCCAACCTTAAAAGTCAGGAAATACGTCATGAAATTCTAGATATTTTTCACTTCTCTTGAAAATGGAAAGCTCTAGTGACCCTCCCTGTTGACATGGCAAGAATCAGGCACACAGGAGTGGCGGCTCCTTCTCTGGGCAGGACAGGTGCCAGTCACCTGTCTGGACCACCTCACTCACTCATGCTACATGTTTGGCCCCTGTGACTTTTGCTTTTGTGACTTTTGCTCTGAAATTTCCCATGCATTCTCCTTAGAATGGGAATGATCAGGTGCTGTGGGAGAAAATGATAACACCTGTGTTTGTTCATCTGCGTGATCACGAGGCTCGCCAATACACGTAGCAGGTGGCTAAGGGAGGGCAGATGAAGAAACGGACCCAGAATGTATGTGGCTGTTTATATCTGAATCTCCCTTGCCACCTTGCACACCAATACTTCTTTAAAATAATTGCAGGGAAAAAATAATTTCTTAGAATAGTTACATTGTGCCATGCATGTTGCCGGATGTAATACTTTTCAAATGTTTAATTTGATGGATTAATGCTTACGACCTACATTACATGCCAGCACTATGGTAGTCCAGTATCAGAACTGTGTCAAATTCAGAGAAACAGTTAATAGTCATTAAACAAAACAAAACAAAACCCTTTTACTTTCTCATCTTTATGTGTCTTTTTACAAAAATATTAATGGACACCTAGTTTGTAATACACTTTAAGCAACAGTTCTGACAATTGCCTTTCCTTCCCATTTCTACCCCTCTTGCCCCATGAGGTGGCCTGAATAATGTCACCCTGAGATATTCAGGTCCTAATCCCTGGACTCTGGAAATGTTGCCTTATATGGCAAAGGGATTTCTCTGATGTGATAAAGTCAATGCTTCTGAGAAGGGGAATCACCCTGGGTCATCCAGTGGTCCCAGTGGTTTAACTGCAAGTGTCCTTATATGGAGAGGACCGAGGGAGATTCCACAGCAGGAGGAGACCAGCTACAGCTGAGGACAGTGCTGTGCTTCTTGCTTTGAAGAGGGCAGAAGGTGCCATGAGCCAAGGGTGGAAGGACCACCTAAGAGATGGAAAAGCAAGGAACTATTCTTTCCCTAGAGCATCTGGAGAGAGTACACCTCTGCTGACACTTTGATTTCAGTCCAGAATGATGATTTTAGGGTTTTGGCATCCAGAACTACAAGAGAATCGATATGTGTTGTTTGAAGCTACCAAGTTTCTGCTAATTTGTTACAGCAGCCACAGGGAACTAATACATTCTAAAAGCGGCCTCTTTCTTTGTATGTTCTGGTCTCTCCATGGAGCTTTTTCAGCCCCCTATTGATTCCTTTTTGTTTTTGTTTTGGGTCAATAGAAGAGAGCACATATAGGTAACCAGCACAGCAGATCACCTTATTTCTGTATCCTGTGACCCCTTCCTAGGAGGGACATGGACAAATAAGAGCAGATGAGACAGTGAGGACATGTGGTGACATGTTCTGTTACCCACACCGTGACCTGAATCAGTGGGAGGAGCAGCGAGTCTGTGGAACCCACCATCTTTCTCCGCCATCTCTCCCTCTTATTCATAAGTGGGTTTCTTGGCTTCGACGACTTCATTCTTTGCTGCACAGGCCCACCTGAGCTGCTCCTAGGCTTTCCTGACACGGCCCTCTCTGGACTATGTGTGGCTCTACCCCGTTGCTGTGTGCTTTGTCTGCATGGGGTTTTACTCATTCTCCTGTCATTGGTATCAAGTGGGAGTTGCGTTTCCAAGGCAACCACAAGTGGGAGCATGTACGGTATCAGCCTTGTCCCAGAACTCAGGTCCACTTGGTCTACTCCCACGGTGCTCTTGGATTTCCGTCTTCCACAGTCAAAATAGAGCAAACGATCCCATGGTCACCCCTGTTCATTTGTCCCTTTCATTGAAGTTTTAGCAGATCTAGAGATGTGTTCCTGAATTCACTAGCTTGGTTCTTTCATTTCCCCTAATTATCACATCTTTTCCTTTTCCTAGATTGCTTGTCTGAAATCCCTGTCTGGTGATTTCTGCCTTCAGCACCTTCCACATGGATGTTTCTCTTTCTCCCACTCTCACATGACTCCATCCTCTCCCCCATTAGAATTGGAATCTAGGATTTTTGTTTCTGCCTCTGTCTGGACAGGATCACTGAAACACAGGGTGGAGGATCGCATTCCTCAAATAGAAAGACATATGGAGGCCACCATAATTTTACATTGATGGGTTTATATTCTCTTTCTCCTTAACCATGCATCAAAAGAGAGTGTGAGTTCTAATGTCCTCAATTATTTAGTAGCAATATGCTGGATTTTTCTAGTCATTGATGTTCAAAAGTTTATTCATTTTTGAAACAATTGATGAATTTTGACATGAACTAAGGGCTCCTGGCATCCTATGGGTAATTTACCCTTCTCACAGAGGCTACGGCATTGCTGACTGTTGGTCCACAAGTGTGGTCTCCGACTTTCATGTGATCTTCAATGACTGCTTTTAAAATAAGAATATCTCACACAAAACCCCAATTTCTGGATTGTTCCATGATTCCCAATCTTGATTTCCACTGCGCTCCCGAAGGCTTTGTCCTCTAGGCCCATCAATCTGACATTTGCCTTGCGCTGATTGCAAAGCACCAAAGCTCTAGAGCCTTCTCTGCCCATAACATTCTTTACCTTGTTATTTGACACCATTTGAAAGCTTCAGTCTGACGTGTAAGGCCATCTGGGAGATTTCTCAGGTCTCACCTGGTAAGACCCCGGGGAACTGTATTAGCTTATCTAATGAGAAGGAGTTGATAATAAGGATGATAGGAATCCTTTATTGGAACACTGCTTCCAGAGTAAACCGTGTCCCAGAGGAAGGATGAACAAATGTCATTGCATGTAATCCTAAAGCGAGGCATCATCCTGGTTTATAGATGAGTAAACTAAGGCTCAGAAAAGTTAAATATATTCTTAAACATAGAGACCACTGTGGTGGACAGTGTGTGGCTCTCACCAAGGCTCCTTCCTCTGTCTTTTGGGAACTGCCGTAATTTTCCTTTGGTTCTCTCCCCCTCCCCTGTGCAGGTCATGTCTTTTGGGGAAAGTGAGCCCTTGGACTTAGGCTTCCACTGAGCAGTACAGTGCCCACTCTCTGCCCGTTGTGATTGGTACGTTGGTTCACAGAAATCACAGCTGAAGATAACGAGGCAGGACATTTGGCTGGAGAGCTTCTGAGAACTTTTTTTTTTTTTTTGGTTACCCAGGTTGTGGAAGAACATACAAGGAAAGCCCCTAGAAGGACTAGTGTGGTATCTTTTGGCACAAGGAGGCACCAGCCAGAGAACTGTTCTAACATGGTGAATGCAGAGTTTGAAAGAGCTGAATCTTGTTAGCATCACTGGTCTGCCAGCTCAGTCCTGAAGCTGCCTTTCCAGTCACATGAGCTAATACATCCTCTTTATTATTTAAGATCTGTCACTTGCAACCAGGTGAATCCTAACTGATAGATACACTCAGCTAAGCCGTGGAGCTGTCACTCAAACATAGGCCTCTCTGGTTACAAATCTGTGCCATTTCTACTTTTCTGTGCTTGGTGTGGTTAACCCTGCTTGGGGTAGACTCATATGCTCTCAGAGCTGGAAGACACCCATGACATTGCCCTGTGCAAGGTTTCTACAGACAAGGAAACTGAGGCCTAGAAAGGAAAAGCCGGTTGTCGGAGTCCATTGAGATTCGATGCTGGGGAGGCTGGCCCAGCCTCTGCGTTTCTTCCGTACATCATGGTGCTTGTTCTTTTCTGTCTTCACTGTATTAGTGAAACAGGTTTTTCTCAGGGATGCAGAGTCATAGCTACAGATCATGGTTACTATAGTAGGCCGGACGAATTTCTGGGGCAGCAGGTGTCTGGAATTCTCGTGTGACGTGAAGTCTGCCCTTTATATTGCAACTGCGTCCAGGACCAAAGCAACGGGGCTCAGGAGGCAAAGATCACCGGTATCACATCAGTTGCTAGAGAAAGAGGAAAAGCAGTCAGTGAGTGAGGACAGCAGGCAGGGAAAGAGGGGAAAAGAGAGACACAGAGGAAGAAGGTGCTCATGGGATGCCGTCCAAAACCAAAGGAGTGTTTCGGATAGAGGAGAAGATTCTTTGTCTTTCTCCTAATGCAGTGAAGTCCTGTCAGCCTTTCCTCCAGTATTCCACACCACAGTCCCTTTAGGGAATTTAGGGCCCCTGAATATTGGTTTAGAACTCAGTGATTGTTATTTCCAACAAACAAAGTGCCCATTGACCAAAAAGGAAAATGTTGTAGTAAGTGATTTTGGAGGAATTTCAGGAGAGAAGGAGGTTGGATTTCTACCTCTTCTCTCCATAGCTAAGCTGTGACTGCTCTTCATTTTCTTTTCAGAGAATGCTGCTGCTTGGTAGTAGTCACTGTAAAGGAGGAAGCAGCAGTTCACATACAAGTGCTCTTCACGTGTGGTGGGCAGGAGAATGGTCCCTAAAGAGGTCCATGTCTTATTCCTTGACGCCTGTGGAGATGTGACCTAACTTGGCCAGAGGGATGGGACTGCTAAGATTAAGGACCTTAAGATGATTTAGGGGTGGCAGTGTAATCCAAAGGGCTCTTCTCAGTGAAGGTCAGAGTCAGAAGAACCATGATGGCCGAATCCTAGGACACAAGTGGGACTAGCTCGCTGGGTACTGTTGGCCCAGCAATATGGGAAATCCCTAGCAGCTGGAGAAAGACAAACCAGTGGTTTCTCCCATGGAGCCTCCAGCAGGGCAGTCCTGCTGACACCTTGATTATGGCCCAGGGAAGCCCAGTTAGACCTTATCAGAATTGTGCGGTGTCATGTGTTGGGTTCAGCCACTGTGCTTATGGCAGTTTATTACAGCAGCCAATGGATACTAATTTGCCCTGTGCCAGGACCTGTGCTCTGGGTTTTGCACACATATCTTGCTTGATTCTTATACAGCCTTCATTTTACAGATTATGAAGTGCTGTTCAGACACACCCTTAATTAAGCAGTTGAATTAGGATTTGAACCCAAGCAATCTGATCCCAGAACTTGGCCTTCTCCTACCTCCCTAATGTAGCTGGGAACTCTGTGACACATTCTTGACTCATCAGTTGTCCAGGAAGCTGTTCAATAGACAAAGTCCTGAGCTGTTCTGAGGGAACTACCACATTGGCAAGATGGGAATTATGATGTATCGGAACCTCTAATTTAATTTTGGTCGTTCTGCTGATGCAGTGCTTCCATTGGCTCTGATCTGACCACAAGGAAAGGGACTCCAGGCATCTGCAAGCCCCTCTCACCCCACCCGGGCATGTTCTTGTTCCTTAACTAGCCATCAGGAAGCCAGCCCGAGCTGCGGAGGAAGGGCACCTGTGTAGCTGGAGCTGATGGAGCTCCTGAAAATCCTTGGAGGGAGGGAGATGGGCGTCACTGGTGATGCTGTAGGAATATTCAAAGAGTTGGAGGGGTGGAGCCCCCACTTTTCTGGGAAAAGTGTTGAGGGGGCCAGGAAGGAAGCAAAAGAAGAGGAAGAAATGGAAGAGACCGATACTGGAATAAGTTGAGAGAGATGCATAGAAAGAGTCATTTACAATGATACAAACGCAGACAAAAGGAGTAAGATCTTGTAGGGCAATTTGCCAATTCCTACAAAAGTTAAAAGAGCATAGATTCTATGGTACAGCAGTTCTACATTTTTTTTTTAATTGTGGTAAAATACCCATCACGTGAAGTTTACCATTTAAAGAGTATGATTCCGTGGTGTTAAGTACATTCACAGCACTGTGAAGGCAACACCACTATCTAGTTCCAGAATGTTCTTGTTACACCATATGGAAACCCTGTACCTATCTACTCTCCACCTCCCCTCCCCGTCCCGGGGAACCACCAATCTGCATTCTGTCTCCATGGATTTGACCAGCCTGGCTATTTCATGTAAATTGAATCGTTAGTGCAGTATTATATCTGGCTTCTTTTGCTTAGTGTAATGTTTCCCAGGTTCTTCAATTTATGGCACATAGCAACCGCAACTAGACATGGATTAAATGTCAATCACAGCACCAAGGTTGAGCTCTGGCACATCTGTGCCACAGGAAGAGCTCTTCTGGTGGAAGGAGGCGGAGCCTCACGCTGGCATGGAGGTATGTTTTTTGGAAGAAAACAGCAAATTCTAGAATAAATAGCAGACTCTCCTATTTCCATTAAAATCCATGACATGGGAGGCAACACATTTCCATGTATGACCACAGGCACAGGCAGAGGCTCGGGTGGACGCACAGATACGTAGCACAAGAGTGCTTGCTTAGAGGGCGACTTGGCTTGGGGAGGGTGGTCCACACACAGGCTTCAGCTCAGTCTCCTAATGTTGGCATTCATTAGGGAGAAGGTACTCAGGGTTGAGTGCGTCCATGTAGGTGGAACTAAAAGCAAGCAAAAAGCAGGTGAGACAGAGAAGAGACCGTTGGTTCCAACAAGAGCAAAGAGGCAAGCCCACGTGGAGGGAGGTCTTGGGCTGGAATTTGGGTGCTCCTGTCCTCATTTGTTCTGCCCTTTGGGGCGGGAACAGCATGAGCAGGGAATGCTGGACGCTGATGAGCCGACTCAGCATCCCCAACACTGGTGATGACTGGTCTGTCCCAGCATCAGGAGGCCAAGGGGCCAGTTTTGGATGAAGCTCCTGTTTTGAGACTTCGTATCTGGATTTAAGAGGAAGTTTTCCAAGATTAATCAAGTTGTTCTTTCTATGTTGTCAGAATATATATATATATATATTTTTGGATGGTTCTGATAGAAAGTGGTGGCTCACTTATAGGAACGGAAGAACCTAACTTAGGGAACCACGTGAAGACTGGCGTTTCTCGTTAGAGACTTCTTAGCAATTAACTGCTCAACATGCAAGAAATCGTCTCATGATATTTTTTTAAAAAGGCTCGGTTATAGAGGAATCAGACTGAAAAATGAACAGCTTTATTTTTATTCTGTTTGCCTCGTTAAGGACTGTGAGTTCTGGTTTGAGATCCCACCCCTCTTCATTTACTCATCCTCAGAATTATTTAATGAGGGGTTTGTCTGCGTTAGATGCTGTGTAGTTAAAAAAAATAGCCCTCGCCTGTACCAGTGGATGGAACTCACAGTGTATGGGGAGAGACAGAGACAAGGACAAGGACATCAGCAGCAACCACACAATTACGCCTGTGTGATGATAAACCCAGCAAGGGAAAGTCTGCGTAGACAAATGGAGGTGGAAAGTCACTCACAGGTGCCACCGCCACCACCCACTCGGGTACACCACTCGGGAGGGGACATTGAGCGGGAGTTCCTCACTCTGGCCTTGGGCCATTAACGCTCTGTCTAATGACTATGGAGATGGTAGGAGCAGGTCTTCTGGGGTTCAGATTCTAGTTAGTCATGCTCAGTCTGTGGACCTGCCAGAGCCGGGGAGGATGGCCGTGTGGAGCCCAGGAGCATGCGTCATGCAGGGGTGGAGGTGCTGTCCCATGGTGGTGCAGGTTGGCAGGAGAGGCTGAGTCTGCTCCTTCTCCAGGCAGAAAGGGGCTGGTTATGACACAGGTGGACGTCCCTGCTGGCGATGACCTTCTGCTCTGCCCTTTTGTGGTTCCCTTGCTCCTGCCCTCTCGAGCATCCTGCTTTTTAGGATCTAATTTCCATGCTGTTGTCCTTTACTCTGTTTCCTTCCCACCTGTCTCTGTTCTCTTCTTGTCTTCTTCCTTTCATCCTTGGTCTGTCCTCCTTCTTTGCTTGCTCTTATTCAATGCCCATCTAGCTCCTTTTCATTACTATTATCATTTAAAAAAATTTCTGTACCTTCCCAGAAGCCCCATCCCCATTATCTCAAACCCACTGAAGGCTCCAGGTGGATCTTATAAACTTTAACTTTACTTTCCTCTCCTTAGGTGACAATGAGGGTGATGAGGACCATGTACCCTTTGCATCAAAAAAAGCATCATGGGGATGTACAGGATTGGGGGAGCCACTCAGAGGAAAGTGGCCAAGGGTCTTGTAGAAGGCAGGAGTCCCAGATGTCATCAGCAGTGGAGACAGGGGTGGCACATTTATGTCTGGGGAGATTTCCTTCTGGCATGAAGGGTGCCTGGGTTGAGCCCCTTCTCCATCTGTTTCCGTGTATACAAGCCTTTCCTCAAAGCCTGAAAGTGGGAGCTCCTTAAAGTGTGCTGGAACAAAAAATAGCATTCTTGTCTTTATTGAGCCTCCTGTGGGGATGAGCACTTAAGAAACCTCTAAAAAACCCCACGTCCTGATCCACCTCCTCCATGATCTTCTTCAAAACGTCTCTTTTTGCTCCCCACTTCTCTCGGCCGCCCCCAGCCCACCCCATCTTCCCTAGCTCCTCCTCCCGCTCCCTATTGGCTGAGCCTGGCTTTCCCCACCCTTTCCCACACCCTCCCAGTCGTCCCTGGCCTGTTTCTTCTTGTCCTGGTCTCAGCTCAAATGCCACCTCCTCAGGGTGGCCTGCTCCAGCCATTCTCTCTGGCAGTTACTTTTGGGGTTGGTCGGCATGAGACACCGTGACGTATTTGACGGAAGATGCTCACACGCACAACGGTTGACATTTCCTGTAATTTCGGGGAATTCCTCCGCCCCCTGGTGCTTTTTTGAGTATCTGTACCACCAGGCCTGTCTCCAAAGGCATCCCCTCCCTTGTCACTTCCGATCACATTAGTTTGCATTTGTTTGCCACTTAACCCTTGTAACTAGCTGAAATTAGGTTTGTTGATTTGTTTGCTTATTTACCATCATCAAGAGCCCAGCCAAGAACGTCTCCATTGCCATGGCAACTGCAGGCAATAGGAAGCACTTTCAGGATAAAACAAATCAATGACATGGAGATGTTGAGCCTAGAATTTTTGCTTATTATTTTTCCATGCTTTGGGGATGTAGGTGCCGCTGGCCTGAAACTGTCCAGCAACTCACTGTGCTTTACCTGGTGGCTTCCATTTGTATTCAGATCCGCTGCCCGTGGTCTTCTTTCCTATTTACTCCTTGTCTATTTTGATAGAAATCAATAGTGCCCCGCATCTTGCCCCTGCATTTTATAAAAACAAACTTACTCTCCAGGCTCCCTGCTCCAGTGGCATTCAGAGGTTAGCATCTTGGGGAAGGTGATCTCAGGGTAGCATGTAGTTAAGAGAATGTTCTCCTCCTAATGGATCAGATCCTATTGCTGAGACACTCTTGTTCCACCTCCTATCTGGGGGTGTGGAGGACTCCACAGGCCCCTGAGATGTGACATTTAGCTTTATTGCCTTGGAGAGAAGGAGAAACTGGCACAGGCAAGTGACCCAAGTCACCCTTTCAAATAGCTCAAAGAAACCATCCAGGAGCTGATAAATGGGCTTTATGGTCTGACAAGTGCAAGACCCTCCTCAGCGGTTTGCCTTGGAAATTGGAGAAATGAAGCTGGTAGGGGAAGATCTAGAGTTCTCATTTTGCATTTTGGTAGGAAGGGAGGTGATTCACAGTGTCTCCCTTACCACCTATCACTCCTGCTGAAGGTGTGAGATTCCAGCCAGCAGGATCACACTCCCCTTGATGAGGCTTTTCTTACCTTGCAGCTGCATGTTCAAGAATAAGATGCCCATTTGTAATGCCTGTAGGATATCAGACGAGTCTCAGCAAGTGGGTAGAAAGGACGGTGCCATAGAATACCAGGGGATCCCAGAGATATTTCTCAAATCAGAGATAATAGCCCATCTTCTTCCTCCTGGAGCCATCCAGGTGTGCTGGATCTTGAGAACTCGTGCCTCGGGTGACCTGAGCCTGGAGTCTTTACCAGCAGGGATTGGAGATGGGACAGATTTACCTTTCCCTTTGAGAAAAGTTTTTGTGTGACTTTGGGGAAGTTGCTATTTACTCTGCACATTTGTTTCCCCACCTACAACAGGAGAGAGATAGGCCCATGTACCGGAGAGATTTGAAATGGGAAAACAAAATCAAACATACATTTAAAAAATACGAGTGTCTATCACCATTGCAGGAAAACATAGCATTGGAAGCGAGTTTGAGTAGGAGATAGTTCGGAGCCTGATGAGGCTCGCGGTGTCCTTCGTGTTAAGCGCTGACTGAATTACTTAGTCGAGGATTATTTCTCCCATTTGTCCAGGGTCAACATTTCCCTGGGAGCTGCATTTGGCAGGCAACCTTGCATCTTCTTTGGCCTGATTTATTAGTCTTGGTTGAGGCAAAGGTAACCTCTGTGTGGCATCAAGGACAATTTATTATCTGCCTCGCCAGCAAATATGCACAAGTCACAAGAAGATGCGTTAGTTGGTTCTGTTCTTGCCTCTGGTTGAAGGAGCTAAAGCAGGACAGGTGATTTTCACCACAGACACCTTCTCCATAACTGCAAGAACCCAGAGATATATTGACCTGTTTCTTGCCATTGATGGAGCAAAGAAATAGGATGCAAACAGTTTGCAGCAAGCTGCTGAGAATGAAGCTGGCCCTTTTTCTGCTGAGCAAATAGAATCTCTTTTGTGTGTTCCATCTTCACATGGGAGCATCAGCACGAGAGCTCCCAGACGTATAAATCCCTCTCTTCACCTCTGCAGCTTCTGCTATGTGCTGTTTTACCCTCTGAAACACCCTCCTGCTAAGAATCATGATTGCAACTTGAAATCACATTTATTTTACCAATGGCAACATTTAATAATTTAGAGTTGAACTCTGGGCCAGATGACCAACATTCAGCTGTTTCTCCTCCCCAGGGATATCAATTTTTCTCCCTGGGACCTGGTTTCCTCATTTGCAGATGGAGTTAATAATAGTACCTGACATGAGGTTGTAGAGAGCATTAAATCTGCTAACTCCCATAATGTGCTGTGCATGGTGGATCCTTAAGAAATGCCTGGCTGGGCGTGGTGGCGCATGCCTGTAATCCCAGCAGCTTGGGAGGCTGAGACAGAAAGATTGCAAGTTCAAAGCCAGCCTCAACAATGATGAGGCGCTAAGCAACTCAGTAAGACCCTGTCTCTACATAAAACACAAAATAAGGCTGGGGATGTGGCTCCGTGGTCAAGTACCCTGAGTTCAATCCCTGGTACCCTCCCATTGCCCTGCAAAAAAGAAAAGAAAATCCTGGCATTTGCCTTTTCCTACTTTGTTTTTAATGGGGACCCTGGCATCTTGGAAACCTCAGGTTATTTGTTAAAACAAGACAACTGCATTTTCCAAACTCTATCCTACAGGATCCTGTTGCTCAGTGTCTCTCCTGCACTCCACGAAAAGGAGGGAGGTGGAGACTCTGTCGATATTAAGAATGAAGGAACAGCTCTCTTCCCAGGCAGCCTCTGGGGTCAGCATCTGTTTTCCTTCAACCCTACATTTTTGATCCCAGGGCAGAGATGATAGATATTCAGAGAGTACCAAAGCCCCGCCAAAGTCAAGATCCAACGTGTTTTTTCCCCTGATTATGGAAGGAGATGGGCCAACATGTTAAGGCCTGAACATGGACTTCAGGGGAAAACCTCAGGTATAGGGCCTTGTCTGTCATTCAGGCTCACATCATGTGGTCACGGGGGTCATGGGCTTTCTTGTTTCACAGTGGGACCATGGCTGGATCTGTGCTGTTGTAGAAGGGGCCTATGATGGGAGCTGGTCTGTGGCAAATCAAGTCCTGGCTTGGTGTACGTCTTGCTGTGCTGACCTGGGAACGTTACTTGGCCTCTCTGATCCTTACTTGTGCCTTCCTCATAATGGAGATGACAGTGTTTCCTTTGTGGGTTTGTTTGTGAAGATGGAGTAAACTTAAGGTGATGGCATGTATCACAGTACCTGGTATACAGAGGATGCTTTTCATACACAAAAAATCATATATATGTTTGTGAGGTACCATGTGACATTTTGATATGTGTACATTGTGTAGTGTTCAGATCAAGTGTTCTTTAAATAGTCTTTGACCTTGATAAGATGTGAGTGTGTATGTGTGTGTCTGTGCGTGTGTGTGTGTGAGAGAGAGAGAGAGGGGAGGGTCAGTTAACCATCGATCAGGAAGAGGGCATATCTGGAGGGGCTGGACACAAGTTTCTGTGATGTTCTGTGTCTTGATTTGGAAATTGGTTTCATGGGTGTGTTCAAATTAAAAAAAAAAAA
>PVHX01011960.1:0-61548 GCA_004024805.1 Geosciurus inauris
ATAGCAGCACAATTCACAATTGCAAAACTGTGGAAGCAACCCAGATGTCCTTCAATAGATGAATGGATAAAGAAACTGTGGTACATATACACAATGGAATATTATTCAGCAATAAAAGAGAATAAAATTGTGGCATTTGCAGGCAAATGGATGGAACTGGAAAGCATTATGCTAAGTGAAGTAAGCCAATCCCAAAAAACCAAATGCCGAATGGTCTCTCTGATTAGTGGATGCTGATGAATAAGGGAGGTGAGAATGGGAAACATAAGAGAAATAGAGAAACACTGGACGCGACATGAGGGAGGCGGGCGGCAGGAAAGGGGAATGGGTATAGTAAAGATGGTTGATAAAAAATATATATAAATATATATATATATATATATATATATATACTGTTCATTGAAAGTGCATATAAAGGTGTTTAATATGAAGAATGTAATCTGCTTATAATTTTGTGCAAAGTTAGAAAAATTATGATTGTAACAATGTTTTTTCTATTTGCCTCAACAAATGTTTTCAGTGAATAGTGTGTACAGCTTCTGAAAATTTGTTTTTTTCTGTTATGTTTGATAACATGTATTAAAATGCAACTTTTGAGAAAAATAAAAAATAAAAAATAAATTAAAAAAAATGAAAAGGGGCTAGGGATGTAAAAACAAATTCTTTTCAATATTATAATAAATGTAAGAGACAAATTGGCACTTAGATTTTTTTTTGCTGTAAACAGAATGATTGTTTAACAAAATGTTAAATAATATCATGATTAATAATAAGACCTAAAATAGTATTAACCATTTGCTGAGCACTATCTTGATTTGTTGCCTCACTCACACATCAGACATATAACTAAGAAACTGGAATGCAATAACCCGAAAGAGAAAGAAAATTGGAAATTTAGGTTCCATAGAAGAATCATGAAGAAAGCATGCTAACTGGGACATGTGTGTTTTAAAGAGGCCTTAGCCTTAAAAAATAAACACCATGTAAGTAGTTTAAGCTTTCTAACACTCTCTCCTTTTTGTAAACAAAGAATAACAACAGCCAGGCGTGATGGCTCATGCTTGTAATCCCAGCACTTTGGGAGGCTGAGACAGGAGAATTGCAAGTTCAAAGCCAGCCTCAGCAATGGTGAGGCACTAAGTAACTCAGTGAGACTCTGTTTCTACATAAAACACAAAATAGGGCTGGGGATGTGGCTCAGTGGTCGAGTACCCTTGAGTTCAATCCCCAGTACCAAAAAAAAAAAAGAAAGAAAGAAAGAAAAACAACAACAACCAAAGAAAACCACAGAAATTTACAAAGGCCTCCCATAATGTATTGGTAACAGAAAAAACTAAATAAATAAACATACCTAAAATTAAGAAATAATAACATAACAATACTCATACCCAATTTTCTGTCTTTAATGGAAGAACTTAAAGGAATAGAAAAGGTTATTTGAATGAAGGAACAAAATGGAAAAAAAAAATTATCAAGGGCAATTATGTGCTTGACAGGCTATTTGTTACTTAGTTAATGTAAAATTTAGATGACTATCTATTTTACACTCATTTAAATAAAGATGCATATAGAGTTTGTCAATTTCAATGTGCCTCAGGCACATCAAGCTAGAAATGAAACCTATACCTATCTGACAGTAGTACTTACCTCAGAGAGCTGTGTTCTGTAATCATGGGACTGAGATTGGAGAGAGGAAATTTTGCAGGGAAAATGTTTTAAAACTTATTACCTATATTACATTTAAACATAGAAAAAGTCTAATATTATTACAGTACTGTTTATTAAGATGTACATATTTAATTTAATTATATATTATCTAGTTTTACACACACACACACACACACACATATGCATACAAACAAGCAGGATGGGTTCTATCGGAACTTGTCATTCAGCCCTTCTTTAAAACTTAGTTTTCCTCACCTAACATCAGAAGGGAAGCACAGGGACAGAAAGCACTGTTCCTCACCCTATCCAACAAACCTATTTACCAATGCTCCAAAAACTCCTATGAAACCCATGTAACATCTCCTTTTTATGGATTTTTTGGAGAATAACATATAACATATGGTTACACTTTTTATGACAAATGTTTTATACTTTCAGTCTTCTCCTTCCTCTATTTAAGTATCACTCCCTCCTCCCCCCCTTTTTTTATACATCTACCAATGTGTGTGCTCTGTGGTTATCTGTTCCCTATGACTGTGCTTAGTTATTCCTATTTTAGATAATTACAAATCTTCTCAGATTTTCTTCTCAGATTTTTACTTCTAATATTTCTCTCCTCATTTGTTCTGAGTCAAACAGTAAGGTATCTTAAGCAACTTTTCCTTGTTCAACTGCTTTATTTTCTGTGTGTTGACAAGCAGATAATTAAACGTTCATTTTTTCAAAGAACAATATGTATTGAGCATGTGTCTTGCAAAGAAGACACACAATTCTTGTTGCTGTTAACTTTTCAATGAATAATACAGATGTTAGACAGTAAATGTATGTACCAAAGTGTCCTTAAAGAGAAGGCTTGCTACAGAATTGTAATATGTACAGATAAATAATCAAGAAATTCAAGAAGGCCTACTGATCTAATGAATAGTGAAGTTAAGGGAAACTAGGGGAAATGGGTATAGACGTATTGGCAATAGACACAGTATAAAACATAATAATTAAAAACAGGGAATGTTGGCAAGCAACTCTAGTTCCTATATTTAGGAGTCAAAGGTGTGAAGATCAGTTGAACGTATAAGTTGGAGAACAACTTAGGCAACATAAATCCATTCTCAAAAAATAAGTTGTGATATTGATGAGAAATAAATATAGACATAAAATGGGAAAATATAAGAGGCTTTGTCCAGACTGTAAGAGGAAGGCCGATTTCAGGCCAAGGTCACAACTGTTGTCACAGACTATTTTGCTGGGATTGTTTGAACCACAGACATATTTATAATATATTCAGCTGGCAACATTTCACAATTAACACATATCTTAGAAAAATATTAATTGCTATATTCTTGAAAAATATAAAAATATGTTAATATTGAGAATTTAATGTTCTGTTTAAAAATAGACATTTTTACTGTTCTGCCTGCTTATATAAATATTGTCAATTTTCTACAACTGGGTAGCAATATACTTTTTCAGCACACATTTACTCTTCATCTATAGTTGCTGTAGTCATTAGATTTCACCTCACTTCAGTCAGAATAGCAACAATCAAGAATACAAGTAACAATAAATATTGGCCAGGATGTGGGGAAAAGGGTACACTCATACCTTGCTGATGGGACTGCAATTGATGCAACCACTCTGAAAATTAGTATGGAGATTCTTCAAAGAAATAGAAATAAAACCACCATTTGATCTGCTTATACTACTTCTTGGTATATATCCAAAGGAGTTAAAATTTGTATAGTGTGTTAACACAGACATATCAATGTTTCTTGCAGCTCAATTCACAGTAGTTAACCTATGGAACTGACCTAGGAACCCTTCAACAGATGAATGGATAAAGAAATGTGATACATGTATGCAATGAAAGAAGAATGACTTTACAATATTTATTGGTAAATAGATTATCATGCTAAATAAAATATGCCCAACTCAAAAAACCAAACGTTATATGTTGTTGATGATATATGGATGCTAACACACAACAAGGAGGCAGGGAGGGGAGGAATTAATGTTCATTGGATTAGACAAAGAGGAATAAAGAGAAAGGAGGGGGCATGAGGATAGAAAATGCGATGGAATGAATCTGACGTAACTTTCCTATATACATATATGAGTACACCATAGTGAATCTCCACATTGAATGGATCCACAAGAATGGGATCCTAATTATAATAAGATGTATTCCATGTAATCCATACAAATATGTCAAAATTTATTCTACTGCATATATAACTAGAAAGAACAAATTAAAACAACACATAAATCACAAATAAGTGACGTGACGTATTTATTAATTAGCTTGACGTGCATTTTCCAATAACACAGATATGAAAACATCAAATCATACACCTTAAATACATACTTTTTATTTGATAAAGGTGAAATACACCTACACATTTTATATATTCCATATTATAAATTATTGATGCATCTCAAAATTTTCAGTCTGTATTTGACCTCAGGAGTTATCAATTTGGCTCTTTACAGAGCAGAATTCATGTTATAATAAGTCAATTTTACTCATTTTACTTTGTTAATTTCATTTTTTACATTAAAGGGCACATTTTCAACTTGAACATAATGCACAAAAACTTGAGGCTGCATTTGCAATTGTTAAATGAAATATGGTTTTATTTTCTTTCCTCCAGGAAACACTGGCAGTCAACAGTTAAAATAAATAAAATAATATTTGTAACAGAAGGTTTATGAAATTTTCAGGCTCAATGAAGACATTAATTTTCCAAAAACAGTCTCTGCTTATTTATCTTAACAGAAAAAATGTATTCAGTCCTGCTCTCAATGTGATTCCTAACATTTGGCTGCACTTTTCATAACTGTCAGGTCAGAGTGTGTCCCCCAGGGAAGCCAAAGGACAACAACAATTCAATGAATTATGACGGTGTAGGAAAATGGTACCCAAAACATTTTATCAGAAAAGTAAAACAATAAATGAACAAATCAAGAAAGAGGTAAAAGCCAATGAGCATCTTTACATATAAATATCAAAAAAAACCCAAATTTATTTCTTTTTCACTAAAATAATAACTAGTTTAATTAAAAGAAAAATTAATCTTTCTTAAATGGAACTGTCTACCACTATTTGTTCCAAAGAAATAAAAATGGGACCTAACAGGAAGAACTATTTTTATGTCTTATTGAATGTATACGTAACAACAGCTAAAGGTTAGGTAAGAACCAGGAATAAAAGAGTGGGCTGAAGTTCAGAATCAAGGCCAGATACTCATAATTAATTAAGAATGCAAAGTGAAAGATAAAAATGAGGACTGTAAAATCCAGATACAATTCCTAAAACATCAATAAATATTTGTCTGGAGGGGAAATATTGGACTGTAGTTCTGGAGAACTATTGTGGAGATATATGCACAATACTAAATCTGATTCATATTAATGAAGTTAGAGGGGAGGAAAATAGTCCCAGGAAAAAATAGGAGTTAAAATCCTGAGACTTGTATGCTTCCATGGCTCCATTTCATTTAAATCTCAGCCTAGGAATTTTGCTTTTGTTTTTATTTTTCAAAAACACATTTTTAACTATTTTATTTTGTTATTGTTAGTTTTTGCAGTGCTGGGAATCAAACCATTGCACATGCCTAACACGGAGCTACATCCCGACTTTATTTCAATTCTTCAATTGATAGAAATAATTAAATGCATTTTTATCATACACTAGGATGCTATGAGGTATACACATATGTTGTATATACATGTAGAGATACACAAGTAGAATGACAAAATCTGGTTAACATGCATGACCTCACATAGATATTTTTGTAGTGAGAACTCCTAACATCTTATCTTACAGCAGTTTTCAAGAATACACTATACGGTTATTAACTATAGTTAACATGTTATACATAGATATCTTGACCTTGACTTTATTCTTTGTATTTATCTGGAATTTATTTATTTTTTATTTCATTTTATTTTATTTTTTGGTACTTGGGATTGAACTCAGGGGCACACAACCACTGAGCCACATCCCTAGCCCTATTTTATGTTTTATGTGGAGACAGGATCTCAATGAGTTGCTTAGCGCTTCACCGTTGCTGAGGCTGGCTTTGAACTCACAATTCTCCTGTCTCAGCCTCCCAAAGTGCTGGGATTACAGGCATGTGGCACTGCGCCCGGCTTACCAGGAATTTTGTACTCTTCTCCACACATCTCTCCAAACTGTTCTCCTATACATACAACAGCACTATTTCCTACTAATCCTTGTTCTACTATCTTCTTCAAGGTGATGAACATTTCAAAAATCTTACATATGGATGTGATCACATGGTGTTTGTGTTTTCATGCCTGAAATTTCATTTAGCATAACGTCCTCCAGGTTCATGTGTATTGTCACACATGACAGGATCACTGCTTTTATGATTAAAATATTCGATTGCTAGTATATGCCACATTTAAAAAAAAATTCTAGTGATCTGTTTATGGACACTTGGGTTGATTTTTTTTACAATTTTTATTGTCATTTTAAAAAATTTTTCCATGTATGAAAATCATATTCAACATATCCATATTCTCTTTTTTCATATTTTTGGTGTATTATTTTGTACATAATAGTGAGGTTTGTTACATATTCATACATGCACACAAGGTAACAAGGCAATTTGGCCAGTATCATTCTCCATACTTCCCCTTTACTTCCCCTGGTTGCTTCCCTCTGCTCCACTAATCTCCCTTCAATTTTTATGAGATTCCCCATCCACAGCCTTTCTTTTCCTTTTTTTCTCTCTAGTTTCTATATATGAGAGAAAACATACCATCTTCAACTTTCTGATTTTGGCTTATTTCACTTAACATAATATAGTCAAGTTCCTTCGTTTTCCTGCAACTTTGGTTGATTTTTTATTTTGGTTATTGCAAATCATATTGCAATAAATATAGGAGAGCAGATATCTCCTTGACATACCAATTTCATTATGTGTGTGATTATTAAATCATCTGATAGTTATATTTTTAATATTTCAATGTACATCTATAATATTTTCTGCAATGACTTAGTAATTTGTGTCCTAGAAACAGTATGAAAGTGTTCCATTTTCTTTTAAAACCTTGCAAAAATACAAGTTGTCCTCTTTCTATTTACTGTTCTTTCCCACAGATAAGAGGTGTTTTGATGTGGAATCCTTTTCCAAAACAGATATAATTATCCCAAATTCTGGGTCATTGCTGAACTCTCAAATGTGGATAAAAGGTTTCTGCTTCAAAAGATAGATGGTGTGTGTATGCATAGGAGATTCAGCATTTCCCTAAAAGTAATAACTAACATAATTATTCTCTCCTAGTATAATGCAAGGAATGGGGTATTTATAAGCATTTTCACCACCAACATTTTCATACTTTGTGTGGGATAATTTTATTTATAGTGTCATAGCTTAAGTCACCTTCTAGCAGATCAGCAGTAGGATTTACAGGAAAGAAAAATGTGTATCAATGACCCCAAAATCTGCATGAGAATGTGATTATATGTGTAGGTATAATAGATTTAGAGACTTTGCCTGATGGTTGAACTGGTCAGAAAATTGATAGGAACATTCAAAGAAAGCCTCTGGAAGGTATATTCTGCAGTAATGAGGCAGCTCACCAGGCAGTCATAAAATTCGAATTTCCCAATTTTATTCACAGAAAATATTTGTGGGAGACCGAAGTTATTCAATATCACATACTTAAAACAAATAAAATTAAAATATAAACTCATTTTAAAATGTTATCAAGTGAAGTATTGTTTGGAATTTCAATTATAGTCAAGTATATATTGACTTCTGCATCATACTATGTATAAGACTCAGAGTAATCCCAATAATAAATAACAAGACTGAAGACACATAAAATGAGTAATCAGGGTGCATAGTATTAACACAAATACAAGATAGAGACATCTGTTACATTTCTGCTTTCAGCTCTACTGTATGTAATGCTCTTGATCAAAATGACAAAATTGTAGTTTATGCAAAGCATACGTGTGTGTATGTATTCAAGTGTGAATGAACTTGCATTTGCCATATGGGAGGAACCAGCAAGAAAATCAACAATTGAGACATAATGAGGGAAACACTGAATGAAAAGACAAAAAACTAAAATTAAAATAAAGCTTGCAAAATTCTGTTTTTAAATAAATCACTTGAAACAATACATTCCAAGATTAAAAGTATAAAGTTAAACTTTTTAATTCATCATTCAAGTATTTCTACAAGGTAAGCAAAACCTAAATCACAAAATCTGTTTCCAATATTTGTGGCAAACTATGCTTTCAGATGGAGAAATACATGAATAAATAAATCCATGGATGTGGAGACATGAAGAACTTTGCAGGTCGACAAAATTTACATTGTCTTTTTCTTCGATCTCTTCCATCTTTCATCAAATTCGATTAATTTTTCTATTGTCCCACCTTCCTAAATCCACAGTCCATCAAAATTACTTTTTAAAATTTTCAGTCATTTTCCTTCCCCACTTCCACAATTTATATCACATTCTTTGTCTATTGATGTTTATAGTCTTGGTCTATATTATTTTTTCCTTTTTGCAAATAAATTGTTTTGCCAAAAGTAAGATACTGGGAGATGATTATTTAAACATTATAATTATTATCTGTTCATACACTCTTCATCATATACTACACAGTTAGAGTATATACTTAGTATATGTCTTTTACTCAATAGAAAAATAAATCTCATCTTAGGATCAATGAACTCCACTTTTTTCCAACATGCAAAGACAACTCCAGTGTTTCTCTAACCATTCCTAGCTAAATGTAATATTTTGACAAGAATTTAAAAATGTTTATACTATTACACAATTGTTTCAAAGCATTTCATGTTACTGTGCCTCTACTACAAACTTAAAATTCTTATTTAATTGAAAATTTGTGGAGGAAATACATTTTGATAAATTATTTCCTAGACCTTAGTTATAAGTTGGGAGTTTTGGAGTATAGTAGCTATATTCACTAAACAACCAAGTAAAGTAGTTATAATTTTTTAATTTTAAAGATCAGAAATTTGACTTTCAGACATAACTGGGAGGTTTAAGCTGATTAAAAATATTTTCTATTCTCATTAAAATATACTGGCTCTTTTGCATTTTAGCACTGGCTTCCCTCCTAAATCTAAACCCTAAATTTGAACTTCAGTTCCTATTCTTCACAGAATTTAAGTCCCAGTATATTCTTACACAGAAAATAAAATCCAGTATCTGTCATCAGACTGTATAGAACTTATTCAGATCTTAAGTTTACATTTTATTTTTCGTGAAGGTTTGGTGAAGAAAAAATTTGCTAAGTTTCAGTTTTATTATCTTTTTTCCACTTTTACACCGGTTTGATTTTTTTTTATTTACAGATAATGATTACACACCTTTATGGGGCACAGGGTTATGTTTCACTACATTTCTACGCTGTGCATTGAACAACTTAGGACACCTAGTTTATGCATTATCTCAAACATTTATCATTTCTTTGTGATAAGAGCATTTGCAATCCTCTTTTCTAACTATTTACAATTATGCAATATTATTAACTATAATCACTCTTCTCTGTAATAGATACTAGAAATTATCCCTTCTATCTGATAGTGCCTTTTTATACATTAATCAATCTCTTCCTATTGTCTTTTTCTTTCCTCTTTCCAACCTCTGGTAATCATTATTCTTTTCCATAATTTGTCTGTTTCTTTTTAAATTTTATTTATTTTTATTATTTTTTAAAAATTAACTTTATATATGTGTATATATACATATATATGTGTGTATATATACGTATATTAAAAAAATACTTTTTATAATTAATATTAAAAATATTCTTTTAATTGTCAATGGACCTTTATTTTATTTATATACAGCGCTAAGAATCAAACTCATTGCCTCACACATGCTAAGCAAGCCACAACACCAGCCCATTCATCATTTCGTTATGGTGAAATTTTCAAAATCTTTTTATCCATACTTTTGAAATATACAGTTAAGTTATCACTATCCATAGTCACCCTACCATGCAGCAGCACACCTGAGCTGCATGCTCCTAACTATAACTTGATATCTACTGGTCAAACTCTCTGCATCTCTCCCTGTCCCATGTTCTCCCTTCTATTAATTATTAATCCTCCCTCAACTTCCATATGATCAACTTTTTTAGATTGCATATGTGTGTGAGATCATGCAGTATTTGTCTTTCTGTGCCCGGATTATTTCAACTAACATAGTGAGTACTAGGTCCATCCATGGTGCTGCAAATTATAATATTTCATCATCTTTAGGGGCAAACAGTTTTTCATGGTGTAACATACTTCATTTTCTTTATCTGCTCCTCATCATTTGACATCTCAGTTCATTTTATATCAACTTTTTTGAATAGAGAATAGTGCCGCAATAAACATAAAAGGCAAAGCCACAATACCAAATGCATAAATTTATTATGAAGAATATTTGAGTTAACATAGGTAGAATTCTTCATTTTATTAGTGATAAAACAGTGATATTACTATTTATTGGTGATAAAATTAATGCAAAGGTGGTCTCAGTTTCTGATTTCAATAAAACTGAACTTATTATTTTTAATGAATTCATTTAATACTCCATTTTGATTTTTTTCTGATGTAAATTTGTTCTCTGTTTCAAATATGTAATAAGTGAAAACACTAAGTACATTTTCTATAATAGTTTTATTTTATTTGATTTTTGAATTCCCCAAATTAATATCAAACTTAGGTAGACATAAAACAAATTTTCTAAATATGACATCAATAATATTGAAAGATTGCCTAGCTTGAAGTGTTCTTATTAATTGATTTATTCTTTTTCTGTCAGCCTTTGCATAATACTTAGTGTAAAGGTTAAAAGCTTGTCTATGATAAACAAACCATAAATGACAAGGCTGAGTTTTACAACGAAGTGGTAAATAATCACATAGATAAAGAATTGAATAGATTAAATAGATTTTGTTTCTTTAATACACTCTGACTTGGTCTGTTTGAATACATACAATTTTTATTATTATGATATCACTCAAAGCTATCAGTGGATTCTTGTTGCTTTCAGAATTTTGTACTCGTTTGACAGTTTTACAAATCAGAAGTTTAATTTTAAAACATTTGAAAATTAATTCAGGTATAAATTGCTCCAATTTTAATATGAATGTTAATTGTTTAAGAAGTGGGAAGTCACTGAGTGCAGTGGCACATGTCTGTAATCTCATCTCCTCAGGAGGCTGAAGCAGGAGAATCAGAGATTTTCGGTCAGCCTCAGCAACTTAAGGAGATCCTAAGTAACTTAGCAAAACCTTGTCTCCATTTTTTTTTGTCTTAAAGCACATTCATTCTTTTTCTCAAAGCACAAATGCCAACAAATGTTTGAAAAGTAATCAGGGCAAAACAATTTAAAACTACACTGAGATTTCATCTTAACTCCAATTAGAATGGCTATCATCGGGAATACAAACAATAAATACTGGCAAAGATGTGGGTAAAAAATGCAACATGAGTACTCTGTTGTTGTGATTAAAAATTAGCACAACCATTATGGAAATCAGTGTAATGGTTTTTCAAAAGATTAGAAATGGAGAAACCATATGACCTACCTATGTCACTCCTGGATATATATCCAAAAGAACTAAAGTTTAAAGTCAGCACACTATACTGATACATGCATAGCAATGTTTATAGCAGCATAATTCACAATAGCCAAGTTATGGATCCAGGCTTGGTACCTCTGACAGATAAATGGATTTAAAAATCATCGTTTATTTACATAATGGTGTTTTATTCAGCCACAAAGAAAGAAAGTATGCCATTTTAAGGCAATTGGTTGGAATTGAACAGCATCATGATAAGTGAAATAGGCCTGATTCAGAAAGCAAGGTCATAGGTTTTTCCTCATATGTGGAAGCTAGAGCAAAAAGTAGAAAAATTTAAAAAGGATCTCATGAAAATAGAAGGGAGACCAGCACTGTATTGAAATGGAGAGATGAAGGAATGTGAGGCAGAGTTATTGAGTGTTTTGGATTAGGTATGAGGTGTCCTCCAAAAGGTCATGTGTGAAACAATTCAAGAATTACAGAGGTCAAATTATTAGATTAGAAGAGCTGTAAACTAATTGATGGACTAATCCACTGATATGGATTGGGCGGTAATTATAGGCAGGTAGGGTGAGACTAGAGGAAGTATGTCACCAAAGGCATGCCTTTGGGGTTTATATTTTTGTCCCTGGTGAGCAGAGTGCTCTCTTTCTTCCAGGTTGCCAGGTTCTGAACTGCTTTCCTCCACCATATCCTTCCACCATGATATTCTGCTGTACCTTGAGCCCACAGCTATGGAGTCAGCCACTTGTGGAGTGAGACCTCTGAAACTTTGAAGCAAAATAAACTTTTCCTACTCTATATTGTTCTTGTCGGGTCTTTTGGACATAGTGACGCAAAGTTGACTGAAACACTGGGTAGTAAAATTGATCCTGTGCTGTTATTTACATATATAAATATGTCACAATAAATCCCACTATCTTATGTAATTATATTTCACCAGTAAACAACTAGAAAAACTAACTCAAAAATATTATAAACAATGGTTTCTCTATATATTTATGCTAATAAATACTTTTGAATAGGTAAAAATATTTGCTGCTCTTATGTAACTTTGCAGTTATACAATTGCAGCAATAGTCCAGTTTAACTAGGAGAGGACAGTTAGAAGCTACAGCTTAGTGACTACTGGACCCCATCCTATATGCCTCTTCCTGTACATGTTATGCTACAATAAACCATAGTCAGGAGTATAATGGTATTCTTCAATTTTGAGTCTTTCTAGTAAACTGCTGAAACTGTGGTTGGTCTTGGGGATTCTGAAACTTACCCTACACAAATTAAAAACTGCAATTAAAAAATAAATTTTTTATGATCTTTAGCTTTATTTTCTCCAAATTTCATTTTTATTCTGATAATATCTCTTTCCCATCTATTTAGATGGAATTTTTCTCAATATGTGTATCAAAGCACATGCATTCAAATATACAATTACATTTAATGTTCCTCATGTATGGCCAACTCCTTTTCCAGCAGCCATTTCTTATAAGGTCCTAGAGGTTTAAACCACATTGTTCCCTGTTTTTACTTTTATTTCCTTCTTTCATTCCTTCTTTTTTACCTTCCTTTACTTTTTAAAAAAGGAAGTTTCCTTCATTCTTTCATTAAAGATTTTTTATTCTATTTTATGTTCAAAGAAAATTTGAGAGTGTTGTACAAAAACTTCCTATGTACCCCTTTCTTCACCCCTTTCTTCACAAATGCACAGTCTACCTTATTATCCACATTCCCCACTGTAGTTGACTCAACAAAATCACGTAGTTCATATCACCCATCAGAATTCACTCTTGGTATTACACCTTTATGAGTTTGGAGAAACAATGGTACACACATAAATACATATTTTATATGTATATATGTAAAAATAAATATATATTCTATATTTATATATATAAACACATTATTATAGTATCATACAGTGTAATTTCACTGCCCTAAAATTCCTCTATGTTTCCCATATTCACTGTCTTCCTCCCAAATGCTTAGTAGTCACTAATGATTTTGTCATTTATACTTTTGCCTTTTCTAGTCTGTAATATTAGTGTAATCATACAGTGTGTAGGTTTTCAGAATGACTTCTTTCACGAGTAATATGTTTATAAATCTCTTCCAAGTTTTTTTTTTAAATAGTTTGAAATCTTTTTTTTTTTTTTTTTGTTACCAAGGGTTCAACTCAGGAGTACTCCACCACTGAGCCACATCCCCAACCCTATTTTATGTTTTATTTAGAGACAGGGTCTCACTGAGTTGCTTAGCACCTCACCATTTCTGAGGCTGGCTTTGAACTTGGGATTCTCCTGTCTCAGCCTCCCAAAGTGTTGGGATTACAAGCGTGCACCACCGCACCCGGCTGAAATCTTACTTGTTTTTATTGTGGAATAATACTCCATTGTCAGGTTGTACTACAGAATATCTATCTATTCACCTACTGAAGTTCATCTTGGTTGCTTGCAAATAAAGATTCTATGAACCTCTGTAGGTTTTTATATGATCACAACCTTTAAACTCTTTTGGAAAAGTATTGAAGAACACAGTTGTTGAATATCTGAAAAGAATATGTTTAGCTGTGTGGGAAACTACCAAAACTATGCCTGTCTGTGTTTATTGTTTTGCATTCCCACGGCAATGAATGAAACTTCTGTTGCTCCAAGTCCTTGTCATTATTTGGTTTTGTTTTTGTTTTGGATTTTGGCCATTCTAACAGGTGTATCGTGGTGTTTCATTGTTGTTTAACTTGAATTTCCTTGATGACATATGATAAAACATCTTTATTTTTTTGAAGTGCATTTGCAATATCGTAGCCAATTTTATCTAAGTACTCTGTGTGACTTCTCACATGCATTTTCCGCAAAGCTCAGACAGAAGCCTCCGGACCTTGGTCTTCCTTGTTATCATTTTACATGCACATTTCACTCAATCTGCAATTTACTACATTATATCTGTGTGTTCATGTCCTGTGTAATCTAAACCAAATCATTATCCAGTCATATATCTTAATTTTTAGTTAAGTTCAATTAAAAAATAATTTGGAGCTCCTAGTGTGAATTTCTAACTGAGGCAAAATATTTTAGATGTAATCACTGAACTGAAGAAAGACAAACTACTTTGGAAGATAAATGCCTACACCAAATTCATGAATTCAGAATAACATAGTAATAGTGATAAATTTGAATTACTTCTGTAACAGCAAAGTGAAATTTTGTTATTGTTGCTCTTTTTTTTTTAAAGATGTGGAAGAGAGAACATGGGTGACATTTTCTTTTCTCTTTCAGTTGAAGCTATTTAGTTTTCCTCTATCTGACTTCTCTTGAGGAGAACAAGAAGGGTTCTATGCCTTCCTCAGAGTCAAATATGTAATCGGCTCTTAAATATTTTTTCTGAATATGTATACTTTACACTCAGGTGTAATTTTGATTACCAAAAATGTCACTTTTTTTTTCTTGTGTGCTCTGAGCTAGGTTACAAAACTTTTGAGAATTTGATGATCAATATATTTGCAACAGCAACTACATGAGAATATTTCTCTTCTGGCTTTTCACATGCATTTTCTACTTTAGAATAAAATAATCTTTCACAGTATGTTCTATTCATATTGAAACCCAAGTAAACAAAATTATGCTTTCTCTTCTTTTGAATGATATATAAAATAACTAATTTTTTTTTCTTGATGGCCCAGGACTCATAACTGTGGGGACCAAGACCTTAATATAATATAGTGAATGAATTCAGTACATTCATAGCATGGCTTCTGAACTTTTGTTTCATATTTCTTTCACAGTCTAAAATTTGCATTTGCGAGATAAATGTCAATAAGAAGAAAAATAATTATTTAAAAGATCTTTTTGCAAATACCAGGTCCTCAAAGGACAGAGGAAACAACATTTCAGTGGCAAAGATTTCAGTTTTCTAAAGACAGTATTTAATTTATATTCTTTGGCTGTAATATAAATGTTGATGTTCTTCCTCATCATTTTTACATAGGCAATATGATCATATAATGCTGGTCTAATTCAGAAATATTGAAGCCAGGGGAGGAAAAGAATAAATAAAACAACAGAGCAGTAGTTCTACGACACAGCATGGCTTCATTACTAGATTCACATACACAGTTCTGCCTCTACATCTTCTTATACATTAAGTAGCATAAACACACTACATGGTTCATTTAGTACCTAATTTTTCACTTGGACAAATTATCAAGATGTTCTAGTTCACATACAATATTTTGGGGAGAAATAGCACAGTTTATTTAGGGGAAAAAAATAAAACATCCCTTTCAGATCCTGTATCAAACAATTTATTTTTCTACAATGCTTCCAAATATCCCAATTACTAATGGAATCAAAAAGCCAAATCAGAGGCAAATTAGTAATGTTAAATAGAAAATAAACCAAATAAATCAAGATCTATATAGTTTCACACCATTGTTAATTTTAATTTTGAATTTAATCATACAGCTCTCCTTTTATTTCACTAGTTTCTTCCTATTGCTATTTCATCCCCAACTTCCCATTCCCAGATATGCTGCCTATCTTGTTTAAGCACATATGGGTATACAACATAATTGCAAAATACTATACTGCAAGATTTATTTAAAATTACTTATTGTAATCTTCCAGTTAAATTGGCTTTTATTTTTCTTACATATGTTCCTAAGGGATATATTAGCACTTTATAGATAACCCTGATATATAATGTATGGTTATAATTGTTTATTTATATATGTATTATATACTAGATTATAAACACATGTTTATACATCCTAATAGATATTAAGTGATCTGGACATATTTGTACCTAGGATACATTAAAGGAGATTTATTTTTAAAACTATATTTTAGGAGCTAAATAAGGGATTTCATAAAAATTATACTGCAATAAAATATATTTTTATAATCAAAACATTTTTAAAATCTATAAACTGCATAGCTGACAAAAGATATCATTGGTATATTATTAGATAGCAAACACTGCAACATGTGTCTCCTTTGAGATACATATATATAACTCATAAATATCTACAAAAACAAATTCACAAGTCTAAGTCATCCACATTTCCAGAGCAAATACAATGCAGAAGCAGCAGGAAGCTGCTACCGAAGAGACTCTCAAGGCCACTGTTATGGGGTTTTCTTCACCTAAGCAAGATTTCTCACTGTGGAAGATTGTAGGGGAAAATTACTCACTAGAGGTTTCTATATTGTGCAGAAAGGTTAAGTACATCAGGCTGGGAGGAGATTGGAGAGTGAGAAAGTTAGTTTCTGGGGCCTGGAATTGATGATCCACAGATGTATAAACCATGTGTAGAAACATAGACCAATGCATGTTCCAGAAGTCTTGGAAAAGTTGAGCCCTAAGGAAACCAGCCACAGAGCTTGATTGGCAGAAAAAGACAAATAATAATGCATTCAAAGTGGAGGAGACATCAGAGAAAGAGAGCCCGAGTAAAATAATTAAAAGAGGAGCAAAACACTGCAGATAGGCTGAAACTGATGGAAATATTCTGATGTTCACACCTTCTTTAAGGAAAATACTCAGAGAAAACTATGACTGACAAGTTAATGAATAGAGGCCTTGAGGTTTCACTTGACAAAAAAGAGAAGAAACAGTGGCAGATTTCTCATATATACATTTTATATATTTCATATTATATATGAAATATGTATGTATGTAAATATATACTATGTGTAGTGTAATATATTTAATGATTATATAATTTGGGAATGTATTACATGAATTTTAAATGATGCCACTGAGACAGAAAGGACATATTTCATATGTTAAATGAATACTCCTGACCATAAGGAGAGAAAAGCCATGTATTAATTTGGGTCGAATGAAGGATATTAACATATATACATATATACGAGGACATGTATATACTATAACAGGGGATTGGAATAACCAGGGATTGCAAGTAAGAAACAAAGGAAAATTTAATTACACAGCAAGAACAGCTATAAGGAGCAGAGATGCAGTGCATAGAGATGAGCCCCCTGCCCAGGCCTGAGATCCTCTTATTGGAGAGGGCACAGCCATGACTCACCGAATGCTAAGAACTGACTGTGGTGCTATGTTAAAAGAACTTGGAAATTGCCCTCTGGAGCTTGTAGGAAACTCTCTAAGAGGTGAGGGAGTGCTAATCTTGGGAATAGATTCTCTTCAGGAGCACTTCACTACAAAACAGCCTAAGGGAAGATGTTGAGGAAAGCTGCTGACTGGAGTATGTTGATCATTTACTACAAGGGCTAGTTTGGGGGAAAACATGAGCAATGAAGAAATCAGAGGCACACAACTGTGAATACCTCCCAGGAGGAAGATGCCAAGAATAGCTGCTAGCTGCTACATACTTCTGGCCTCCGTGCAACACAGGAGGTAGGCACTGAAAACCAGGGGAGTATTAGAAGCTGGGTCCTGGAGAAAGCCAAATGCACTGCAGGGGGCCCACACACTAAGCAAACCAGCCAGAGTAGAAGCCATTTCCTCTTATACAACTCTCTAGTACCCTCTATTGACAAGGCTGAACTATTGGTTGGAACAGGTGAAAGATGAATTAGGGGATAACAGGCTGTACAGAAGGTCTCCCTTCATTTAAGGGGGATACATTCCAAAGCACTCAGTGTGTGCCTGAATCAAGGATAATACCAAACCCTGAATATACTATATTTTCTCCTATAAATGTACACCTATGATGAATCTTAATTTATAGACTGCACGCATTAAGAGATTAACAATAATAATTTGCCACTCTCAGCATACAGTTATTTTTCTTTCCATAATTTGGGGATTAATCTTTTCACTTAAATGAAGCACCTTATGTCTTCTCTGTGATATATATATATATTGCCAGTAACACTATCTTGCACTCTTGGACAATTATTAGGTAAAATAAGGGTTACTTTAACATAAGCACCATAATACCTCAACAGTTAGTGTATTAACCTGGGGGCTATTAAGCAATTTACAAGCAAATAGAGGAGACAGTGTGAATTCTTGGGACTAAGAGAAAATTCACAACCAGGGCAGGAGGGAAGAAGACTGCTCAAGATGTTATTACTTTTCTGATAATGGCATAAAATTTAAACTTATGAAGTGCTTATTTCTAGAATATTCCTTTGAATATTTTCAGAACACAGTTGAGTACTGTGAACCTAAACCACAAAAAGCAAAATCACAGAAGTTGAAACTGCAGATAAAGGGAAACTATGGTAATGAATTACTGGAGCAATTTTCCATTTAACTATGCAGTGTCTATATGTACTTTCTATGTACATTCAAACTTCTAGTCTCACTGAAAACTCAAATCTTTAGGGAAGACTCTATGATATATGTTGTCTGTACATGGAAAAGTCCTACAGTTATTATGCCTCTCTTTTCTTATGAAAGTTGGTATAAGATAGAACAACTTGACTCTGATCTTGAAGGAGGTATCTCAACTTGCTCCAGAATACTGAATCCTAAATACTTCAATAAGGTGATTGGCTCTTGAATTTCTGTGAGGTTGATCTCTCATCCACCATTCACATCTTTCTCACTAAGACATCTCAAGCATTCGCTATTTTATGATGATCAGATCTAGTAAGAATAATGTAGTCAATGCAGTAGACCACTGTGATGTTGTATGAATGTCAAGATGATCAAAATCTCTGGGAACTGTTCTTGGTTGAGAGTCATATAATTGACAGAGCTTTTGAAAAAAAAAAAGATTCTACTTTAAGGAAATTAACCATGACTGCAGTCACCAATAGATTAAATTTATTATTGTTCACAGTGATTCTCCAAGTTCCATCTGATTTATTCACTGCCCTAGTTTATAAATAAAAGAGGGGGTGTGTAAATGTCCACAGTCCTGCTTATTCCAAGTTTTTTCTAATGTAATTAATTTCTACAATTTTCATAGAGATGTGGTATTGGTTCTGACTTGTTATCTTGCAAGAGAAGGAATATTCCAGGGACTTTCACTTAGTTCTTCCTATCATTATGCCTCCACCATGGTTCAGTGGGCTGAAATAGAAATTTTAACAGTTGTTATATCTATCCGAATCAGAAAGCTCTGGTGATCAATGGCATGATTGCCAAAGAAAGCCGCCCCGCTGCAGTCACTGGGCTCCAGAAGAGCCAACTGGAGTGATTCAGGACTCCAGAAAGAGGAAGCAAACACTATATCCTCTTGACTCTTTACTGCCCTCTAACGGCAGGGTTTCAGAGACATCTAAGGGGAAAAATTAAGAGCCAAGACCCATTTTCACAGAGCAGAAAAGGGTAAATTTCCAGCTGAGTGACAGTAAATCAATAACTGGAAAAAGTCCTAAATTTTGTCAAAAGCAACAACATAATATATTGTCTGAAGAGGAACAGTGAGGTAAGAGAAATAGCAAGTTTTTCACATATATCACACAGGTTATGGTTTACAAACAAAAGTTTCAAAAAACATCTTATTAAGGAAATAAGGCTGTCATAAAAAAATAGAATACATCAATAAGAAAATGCAAGGGAAAACATTTGTATGAGATGATTTCTTAAATAAGAAAGGAATTTCTGGAATTAAAAATTAGAAGGTAAATAAAGGTAATCTTCATTATAACTACATGAAAATAAAGTATTGATACAAAATTCCAATAAATCATTTAAAATAAAGTTGAGGAGAAAATATTAAACAAATAAGAAGCAGTATCTTAGATATGTATTAACTAATGTACCAGTTTTAACATTGTATGTAAGCTTGACAGAATTGTCTCTTTTAGAAAATTAAATCATGAAGATTTGGTTTTAAAAAATCAGTTAACTTTTTCTTTTGAGAAACACATTGAAAGCAAAAACACTAACAATAGTTTCCATAATTGAACAGGAAACTATATTTTAAGAAAGTGAAAACACAGTAAAATATTAAAATCAGCCTTGTTTTCTGAGAAGATAGAATTAGAAAGTAATAGCACTAAAAGGGATAAAAAAAATGCCTTGCAATTTTGAAAGCTACAGTACATGATAGGAGAGAAATAGTCTTATATCTGCAAGAATTGAGTAATGTAGCAGCTAATATAAATATTAAAAACATTATAAGGTTAAAAAAAACCTCTTAATATAAATGATTAAGTAATTCAAGAAATCATTCAATGCATATAAGGAACAAAACATATCACAGTTATGCAATACCATGGATGATTCTTACATAGTACTGAGAGAAGGATAATGTGATTTCTATTTAATTAACACAGTTTTTAAAGATGGAAAATTAAATACCTTATAAATATAAGTGGAGGATGAAAAAATAAAGTGAGAATAAAGAAAACGATTAGCATAGATCTTTGGATGGCAGTATTCTCCAGAAAGGAAAGAGATGCTGTGAATAGAAACACGTGGACACCTATTAGAGAGCTGACGTTAGTACATTTTTCACCCTTATAATTGGATTTTGAAGCTTCTTTATGTTTTTCTGGCCATTATAAATGCTTGTTTTGAAAATATTTTCTCCCATTTTAGGGATTACTTTTTTATGCTATGAGCAGTATATTTCAATTAACACACTTATGATGGTGTCTTATTTGTAATTTGTTTTCCTTTTCAGATCATGCTATTGTTGTAGTAAAAAATTTCATTTAATGTAAGAAAATACATTTTCATTCAAATTCTTGAGAAGTGATGCATTCATATACATAATCTATTTTGGCTTAATTCATATGTATGTGCCAAGTATGAATTTAAGTTTATTATTTGCTTATATGTGTTTATATGTGTGTAAATACGTACATATATGTGTATGTAGGTATGTGTATGTTTTCACTTACATACATTTTATTATGTATACAGATATATATGCTTATTTACATAAATTTTATTTATATATATGTAATTACATACACTTATACTTATTTCTTTCAGCAATGGGAGATAAATGTTTGACAGTATGGAAGTGATTTCTATTTTCTTCCCAGTTTACAGAGAGAGTCAAATGGTAGTTTTAGGTTGATTCTGGGTGGCTAAGACTTGAGAGCAATCAACACTTGTGTTATTGTAACCAAGCTGTTATAAAGGCCTTTGATAGGATATGACAGTCAAGAGAAGTAGACTGAGTTACTTAGAAACTCACATTACAAACTTATATCCTTGTGTTCAAGCTTCCTCCTGCTTTTTTGTGAGAAACACATTTCAGTCTTGAGAATAAAAATTAAAGAAAGCCCAGATAACTGTTCATATCTCATAAATCTCTAAATCACACTTTCTAAAGTTTTGAACTAAAACTTAGTTAATGTTATATTGATGATCCTTATTACAAATGGCAAAATATTTAGCTTTGTGATATCATTTAAGTCACCTAACATTCCTGTCTGGATTATCTGAAAAATGACAGAAATGGTAAAGGAATATCAGGCTATCAATTTCCCATAATAGCAGCATGTGTTTGTCTCGGAATGTAAAGCTGACACAAAAATTTAATATGTATTTCTGATTAAAAATCACATTATTTAATAACCTACTGATGAGGAAAAACCTAATAAAATAAGTTACTAACCTATCAGACCAGGTGCCTTTTATAAATTTTGGGTCAGTCTATACAACTGTATACATGCTAATTGCCAATCCTAGTTATCTCTCATTTATTTAAATAATTATTTTTCATATAATTAAAATGATAGTTATGATAGACTAAATGATGTGTATGCATTTAAGATGATAAATGTTTCGTCAATAATCTCTCAGTATTAAATAAATTCAATAGCTTATGTCTTTTTGCTTAAAGTTATAAATCTGGGCATTAAATTATTTCTCAATAAAATTTCTTACTTTACTTAAGCAATTAATGACGATGTTATTAAGCAGGGACAAAAGAAATATAATTAAAAGATAGCAAAAGAAAAATATATTGCAGAATTTTTAATAAAAAGGCATTAAATTACTTTGATTATATACAATACTTATAGTAGTAATAATGTAATTATAGTCTTTTAATTTTTTCAAGTGTATAAAAATCAAATAATTGAATTACTCAAAACATATACAGGAAAAAAGAGGATGATCTTTTGATTCTACCAAATGGTTTCAAAATCAAAATAATGCTATTATGTGCTCCGTTGGCATACTCATAAATCAGTCAGGCTAACTTGATATGGAGCCCATGATAAATATAAATAAAAATTTGGTGTCTATTTAAATGGCTTTTGTGAAATTAAAAAGTGAGCCAAATTTCTAATAATTCAACCTTCAGAAATCTAACTACTAACTTAGTAATTATTCCAATAAGACTAAGAAACATCCCCAATGAAAACTTAACATTATCAGATGTTTATTTTGCAATATTTTATAACATAGAGTGATGACCTTTATTATCCCACTCATACAAAGCTCTAGCTGAACTTGGATGGTCTATGAAAGGAAGCCCTGTGGGTCAGGAGCTTAAGAGGAGAAAGTTTATGAGTCAAAGCCTTCCTGAGGCAAACTCCTTCCCTCTAAAGACCCTGAGAGGAGCTATTGAACAAGTTCTACAGCGATTTGTGCAAACACTTCAGTGGCGGCCAGGTCACACAGACAGATGAGTCATTCACATTTAAATGAATCATTTTATCTAATCTAACTTGTTTTCCAAAGTCAAAACGTTTTGTTTTCTTAATTCTTGTGAACAGTTGCTACTATTGATGTTTTCCATGAAATATTTAACTTGCCTGGTACACTTAGAGCATTATTTCTGATAGAAATCTGTGATTTGTTCTTTTTCATAAAGTAAATTTTACTCCCAGTACAACTTAATGAATTTAGTATTCTGTTTATATTAGGAAAGGATTAAAAAAAAAAATCCTAACATCACAGTGCTTACTATTTAGAAAATAATACTGTCTCTTTCTTTTCAAAAGAGTGAATCAGAATCTGAGAGGTCAGAAAACCTAAAATATATATTTTGTATTAACAAATTAAGTGCTCTGCATGTGTTTTTTGCATGCAGTGCTTTTCCAAGGCTAATGTATTAAAGACTTAAAAAAAATGACCTCAAAACTTTATTGTGGTACAATAAAAACATGTATAATTTGTTCAGTTTAACCTTTGTGTACTTCATGCATTTTAAATTATTCAAGAGAACACAAATATTTTAAGTAAAACATAATTTCATTTACTTAAAAAAATTTTGTACTGAAACATTTTATTTTCATGTGGTTTACTTGAGATAATAACTATAAAATTACATTGTAAACATAATTACATGTCATTTCATCAAATTTCTACAATGTTTTCAAAATACCTTGCCCATGCTTTGGCATAAATAAAAATCTAATCTATGTTTTTTCTAATTTTTCCCAATTCACAAAAATTTAATAATTTGTACATTGTCCAATGCAGACACGATGTAAGCAAACAATATAGCTATGATCAAGAAAATTTCATAGCAAGAATGGGCGCAGGCCATGTTTAGCCCATGGATCATAGTGGTCTATTCTGGACCTATGGTACACTTCTTAATTCTTCTTTAAAAAACTATAAATTAATTTATTCATGTGTGTAAATCAATCTGTCCTTAAGATATTCTTTAAAAGTACAATGTAAATGAATTTTCTCTATTTCATCTGCATCTCAAAGCATACATCATTAATATTCTACTTTTACTTTCTTATTGGAAAACTGGGGACCCATCCTATATTTCTAATGTAATAATCAACCAACCACAGAAAGTAGTACAAATCTCTTTTCTTTTTTTTTTGTACCAGGGATTGAACTCAGAGGTACTCCACCACTGAGCCACATCCCTAGCCCTATTTTTGTATTTTATGTAGAGACAGGGTCTCACTGAGTTGCTTAGCGCCTTGCCATTGCTAAGGCTGGCTTTGAACTCGCAATTCTCCTGTCTCAGCCTCCCAAAGTGCTGGGATTACAGGCGTGCACCACCGCACCTGGTTACAAATTTCTTATTACCAATGCTATGGTCTTTAAAATCTACACATGTATTATTTGATCATCAGAATAAGTATATATGGTTTATTAACCTTTATAGTAAATTCTTTTTTTTCCAGCATGTTATTTGTCTTGTTATAACTCATTTGAGTTACCATTACAACTTTTCACAATAAGTTTATTACACTATCTTTATACCCTTGTTATTTCATCTCATCAAATGTAAAAATACAAATGTTTTGCTGAGCATTTTGAAACCAATTTATATGCACACATACACACAGAACATGTTATATGACTCATAAAACTACATGGTAGCTGTAAGTAATAAAGACTTAAAATGTAATGTTATTGTAATTGTCATACCCAAATAAGATAAAAAGTGAAAAAGTGTGTTGTTTAATATCTTTATTTCAACTTTTCTTAGTTTTCTCACAAACTTATTTTTGACCTTGGCTTTTCCAATAAAGAATCTCAAGTTCTACACATTGTATGCTTCCCCATTTGAAGATTTGACTTTCCATCTCCTGAGATAGCTAGCACGGCCCCATTTGAGTCAGATGTAGTGAAGATCTGATTAAAGAGAGGACAGTAAAGAATGTGCTAATTCAACCTGAACTCCACCTTCAGGAATTAGCACCCAATAACAGACAAGAGGAACAAATGAGGAAGGGGGGCATGTGTTACCTGATGAAGTAGGAATTGTGTTAGAACAAGACAAATGCCTGGATTTCCGGTGTAGTGAATGAAGTCTCATCTTCCTTATTTGAAAAACTATTATTAAAACAACATGGAATGTTAAAAATCCACACATATAACAGCATTGAATCAATTACTGAAAGAATCCTTGCCACCTTTTGCAAGATATGATAATTTAACAAAGTGAAATTTCAGGGAAACTTACAGATCATTATAATTATTCTCAGTGGGACAAGATGTACTTCAGGAATTGTGATGATTCAAGGGGCTAAAGTGGAATTTCTTCAGAAAGTATTTTCATGAACCAGATGCCAGCAATGGAAAAAATAATGGCAAATTAGTATTTTATTTTTTAACTAAAAGTTAAAGGAGTCAGATTTTGGAAAGCAATGAAAGAGCAAATGAAATGAAAAACTAATTTGCCAGAGCAGATCTCTGGTTTTAGCTATGCTGGAAGAATATAGTTTAAAAATTCATATTACTTTTGCTTCTGGCAAGTAGAGAAAACAAAGGCCACATTTATTCTATTGTTAAAATCAGTAAGAATATGTTGAATACATGGAAAAAATGGTTTAGAGATACTGGAGAAAATGTAACTAGACACAGTGATTTGTGAAAGATGGAAAATAAACGAAATGATCCTTACACTCGCCCCGACCTGCTGCCCTGAGAGAAATTCCAGGACTCCTCACCCAGGGAGGAGCCTCAAACAGCCCAGAAAACTTCCTGAGTTATGGAGGATAAGCTGACCATGCTGGGAAACCAAGGCTGCTAGAGTGTGCACCACAGAGGAATGAAGAGAGAGCTACACAGAGCAGGGTCATCCCAGAGTTGCAGGAGCATCCTCTGGAGCTGCATACACATCACTGAGTGGTGTAAAGCTCAGAATGCTCTTTTTTCTTTAGCTTCATGATATGTGGACAATGATCACCCACTTGATTTTAATTTATTTTTCCCTGGATATTATAAATGTTAGATATTTTTCTCTGTGCTTATTAGATATTTGGAAACCCTTTTCTTGGACAATATTTATCAAATTTCTGGCCAACTTTTCAATATTTTTGTTTTATTTCTTTGGAGTAGATGATTTTACATATACACATACATATGCCTATATACACACATGGAGGGGAGAGTCAGAGAACACATGTATAGCTTTCTTATACATGCATTTTTTTTTGTATTTTTGATGAACACATGCCCTTAATTGTAATATATTTATCAATAAACATTACTTTAAAAATCAATCGCTATGATATCCCGCATATTCAAACAATGAGGTCATGGATGCATGGTCTTTATTTTTTCTGGAAACTTTTTAAAATCTATAATTAAAAAGGAATTTGCTTTTGCATATACTATGAGATTGGGTCAAGTTTTAATTTTCCCACACACATATTTAAATGACCCTTTTATTTAAATATCAGTATTTCCCCCAAGTTTTTGGTTACTTTTTTATCATAATTCCTGAGTCTATATAGGTATTGATCTGCTCTGGAATTTCCAGTGGTAGTGATCTATACCAAATTAATCCAATTTGATAGATGATTGGTAAAACTTTGAGCTTTGATCCCCTTGAGTGCCTTTCTATTTCCAATTAACTATTTTTTTCTAAGTGACAATTTTTAAGATTCTCAAATCAAATTGAGCACAGTTCATTAAACTTTTTTATTCAAACATCAATTATTATTGCATGCGTGTTATAATGCATTATTTTCATTCACATAGCTTTCCAAACATGTAAAAATGTCATCATTAAAAGACAATGCATTTGTCCCCACATTTTGAGACATTCTTTTAATGATTGATGTCTTTATGGATCAGAATGTGACACTTTTTTTTCTTTGACTAAATAATTCTTGTGTGATTGATTAATACTTTAAGTAACCTAATCTAAATTAAATGTTTCTAATATTTTATTGCATTAAATAAATAGCAGACTAAGAATGCCAGTAAGAAAATTATTTCATTTGAATAAAATGACTCAGTGCAAAGATAGGAAAAACAGTACACCTTCACACAAAAGGCCATGCCCTCAATGCAGTTCATTTTAAGTGCAAAAGAGGGTGGCAAAGCAAATGCTCACAGCTGAAATGAAAAGTATATCTTCAAGCAAACTGTTGTAGTGATTACTGGAATGTGAAGATTAGGGACCAATGGAAAAGAAGCACATAACATGTTCATGTGGTGACCTCATTAAAACAAAAACAAAACAAAGTCTGTGAGTTTTGGTAAGAAGTCCTGTGATTGTCTAAGCCTTGACATTGCTCTAAAAACCATAACACACACCCCTCAATGTCTAAAGATAGAGAGATTGACAGCACTAAATTTGGGAAGAAAATGGCACAACCATAAATTTCATAGTATTAATTGGAAGGAGAATTGACACAACTACTTGGAAAAAAGGTAGTGCAATCAATTTCCTAAAAATTCAGGCATTCCCCGAAAGAAAAAGAAATAACAACAACAACAAATCCATGTGATATTAAAAGTTCATTCACAATAAAATTTGTCATAGTCAAATGATTGGAAATAGTCTCTTTGAGCTTCCAAACTTCAGTAAGAACACAAAAGTATAATCCTTTCAGGTCTTAAAGAGGGTGAAATCTTTTCAGATGTGACCAAGAATAATGTAAAATACAACAAAAAATCAAAAATAAAGCAAAAAACAGGTTTATGCAGATAATGGAATTTAGTGGTCAAGATGAAAAATAAACATGGATGCATTTGCATTTCCTACAATAGTAGAAATGAACATAGTTTACACATGAGGGATGTGAGCCAATAAAATAATTTTCCAGCAAGACTGCACATTTCTTTAAGATCAATGGCTTTATTACATCTTCTACTTTTTTATATATCAAATAGGGTTACTTTTTGCAGCTTATCCTTTCCCTATCCCATCCTTGTATATTAAATAATATTGTTTATGAGATAGGTAACTTTTTTTCTGAAGGTCATAGATTTCTTAATCAAGAGAAGTCACAATCAAATGTGATGTGAAAACCAATGCTTTATCTCCTAAGCATTTTGCAATTTAAGCCCAATACCATAAAAAGATTCTAATTTGGTGTTACCTTCTCTAATGAAAGTTGAGTATGGAGGAATGAGAAAAAATGGATTGTGGAAGACAGTCTGGGTATTACCAAACCCCAGGTCTCCTTCAGTACCCGACGCACAGGATTTTGACTGTGCCCTTGTTGAGTAGGGCCATGTGAAGTTTCTGTCCAAAAAACGAGAGCAGACTCATAATGTGTGTGAATTTGTGGCTGGGACACTCAAAGTCTTATATCAAATTTTCCAGACATTCCTTT
This sequence comes from Geosciurus inauris, assembly GCA_004024805.1. NCBI lineage: Eukaryota > Metazoa > Chordata > Mammalia > Rodentia > Sciuridae > Geosciurus > Geosciurus inauris. The sequence goes on from PVHX01011960.1 coordinate 28,150, forward strand.
TGTTGTGGAATATTTGGAAAACTTGTTCCAAATGAAATAGTTTCAAGATGGTGAAATTTGTGACAGCTCAACTCCCGAGAAACTGTATGAAGAAGAGCTTTCCAGATGGAATATTTGGGAAGAGATATAAATCTTTAAAGTTTTCTTTTTGGGAAGGAGCAGTACTGGAAATTGAACCCAGGGGTGTTTTACCACTGAGATGAATCCTAGTACTTTTAATTTTAATTTAATTTAATTTTATTTTATTTTGAGACAGGATTTCCCTAAATTTCCCAGACTGTCTTGGAACTTCGAATCTTCCTGCCTTAACCTGCCAAGTTGCTGTCATTATAAGAGCGTGCCACCAAGCCTGGCTGGGTTTTCTTTCAATGAGATATTGAGATTGGTTATTATAGCAGCATATGCTAAGCTATGCTGGTTGGGTAAAGGATAAATGACTACCTGTATATATTACTAACAAAAATAGCCATCATAAGAGATGTAAATAGAATGGACATTGGGGGAGAACACATTGTTGTTCTAGAAATTTCAATCTTGAAGAATGTCAAAAAAAATTTTTTTAAAAAGTGAATTTCCAGAAAATTAAGCATGTAATAGGAGAGGGGAGTGAATACTGAATAGAAAATTAAAATACTCAAATATAAAAGAATATTTTGTAAGTTTAAGTAACACTTCATTTTCCTAATTAAAAGTACACACAAAAGTCAACAAAGGGAGCATGTAAAAGTATATCCAAATATCTTCTGTTAAAATTTCTAATATTAAGAATAAAGATAAAAATCTCAAGATATTTTAAGGAATATGCAAAATAGAAAAGAATAGCCAGGCTCACACCTGTAATCCCAGCAACTCCGGGCTGAGCCAGGACAATCACAAGTTCAAAGCCAGTCTCAGAAACTTAGCTAGGCCCTAAACAACTTAGTAAGATCCTGTCTCTAAGTAAAACCTTAAAAATGGGCTGCAGTTGTGGCTCAGTGGTTAAAGGCCCTTGAGTTCAAGATTTGGTACCAAAAAAAAAAAAAAAAAAAGAGGAAAGAAAGAAAGAATAAAGCAGAATAGCTATAAAAAATAATTCTATGGGAAAATAATTTGATGTGAAAAATTATACATAACAAATGTTAAATCTAAAATGAACAATAGAGTAAAGAAAATTATTTTAAACCTGATATCTATATTGAAATAAATAAGTCAACAACCAAAAACTCCAAATAAGGAATATGAAATTTTTGTGCATTTTAAAAAATAAGAAATATAAAAACAAACTATTTCTAAGTATTCAAATGAACATATGCAACAATGTCTTAATTAAAGGGCTTATTAATTAGAGCAAATAGCTTAAAAGTTCATTAATAGAATGTTGATTAATTATAGTGTGTCTAATCAATGGAATATTTTACTTATTAAAATGATTAGTAAAATATGATTCTAAAATGTGAATATGAAACATACCTAATAATATCATTAAAACTATTTTAGACTATAAATAACATTGTCTAAATTATTTTGCTAAAGTATCATTAGAAAAAACAGTTTCATGTCTGAAGCTCTAAGAAACTATAAATTGAAGGGATTAAATAGTAATTTGAAGGGGCTGGGGTTGTGGCTCAGTGGTAGAGCACTCGCCTTGCATGCGTGAGGCACTGGGTTCAATCCTCAGCACCACATAAAAATAAATAAAGATATTTGTGTCCATCTAACAACTAAAAATATATTTAAAAAAAATAGTAATTTGAACATTTTTTCTAGATGAGACTTACTTTCAAATAACATTTATTTGAAAAGCATTGTTTCTGTTTAAAATAACACTATTGAAGTATAATTTATCATAAAATTCACCCATTATAAGTGTACAGTTCAAAGATTTTAAATAAGTGCATGGTGTTACAACATTCCCCCAAATTAAGCTTCAGACTAATTACATTAAGAAAATCCCTCATTTGCATTTACAGTCAGTTCTCCTTCCCACCTCCAGTCTCATGCAACCATTAACCTACTGTCTGTCTCCAATGTTTGTCTTTTCTGGTTATCTCATGAGTGGAATCATACAGCATGTACTATTATTTTTTCAGCATTTCAAGGAAGAAATTGTAGAATAGCAAATTAATAGGAATTCTACCATAAATTGTAAAATGAAATATTTTTGTAAGTGATAGTTATCTTAACGGGATCATCTTTTTCAGGATCAATTAAAAATATTTTTGTGTGTAGTGTTGAAAATGTTTTGATTGCTCTGGTTTGAGAAAAGAGAAGGGAAAAATTTTCCTTAGAAATTTTGCAATAAGTTACAAGAAAATAGGAATATTTTAACCCCTGAAGGAAGCATAGAGGTCATTAAATTCTTATTTAAAGTTAACTTATCAAAACATTAGCATTATCTTTCTGTAAAATTCAATATAATTATAGAAAAATCTGTTTTAACTGGTAATGGCAAAATAAATTTTATTCAATGTTTGTTCTCTTTTACATCAGGTTCAAGCCCTATATTTAATTTTTCTCTTTAATTCAGTAATCTTTTCAAGGTGTTTCTGTTATTTAGTTTTATTTTTAAGTTTTTAAGTCATCTCATTAAACACTTACTGAACTTCTACTATTGTGCAGTGATATGTTACATACTGATAAATTTTTAAATTAAATCTAAGGTTCTGATAATATGAACTAAAGAATACAAGTTTTTACTTCATTTTATTCAAATTTGTTTGGCTCTTTGGGCACAGGATGATACTAAGCTGTGTTAAATATTGTGATATGTTAAGTATTGGCACAGGTGATTTCAGACAATCCCTTACTGAATCCAAACAAAGGTATGAAACAAAACCTTCACATCCAGTTAGAAAAGGAAACAGAAGTTCAAAGAGTTTAAGTAACTTATTTAAAGTTCATATAATGCAGAAATAAATGATCTAAGAGTCAAAACAAGCACATCTAACTCTAAAGCCATGTTCTCTTCCTTGCTGCAACACTAATAATTTTTATTTTCCCTTATAAAGAAGTTCTTATGCTCTAAAAAGCATTTCTTATCTTTTTGTATGTTTTTGAGCAGATAAACAATTGAGAAAAATGTATTAGCATTTCGAAGGGTGTGCATATTCTAACATTATATAAGGTCTGAATTATTCTCTATTCTATTTTGGGTGTCTAAAGGACAGCAAGTGTAATCATCTGAATATTTGATGAAATATTTTAATGATTCTGCTATTTCAACTCCACAGAGATTGATGCCATGACTACTACTCTGCTACCTACTAACTGGTTCTGATTACTTTTGTAGATGGTCTCTTCTCTTCAAATGTGAATTTTCTTGTCTTAGAAATAAAAAACACTGCCTCATGTACTTCACTGGATTATTTTTTAACATCAAAAAAATCAATATGTATTGGAGGTGGGGTGGCATTTATTTATATCTCTCTCCTTGCTAGCACTTGAATGAATTCATGAAATAAAAATGTTAAGGTTGTAAATATAGATAACTTTTTTATAATTAAACTGGATTGAAGAAGGTAGCTTGGAATTGAACTTAACAAAGTTACTATCTCCTGAATCTAGATGTTAGCATCAATTAGTGAACTGAGGAGAACTGAAAATATGTTAACAGGTTATGCTCATAAAGCATCATGACCTTGTTTCACACTCTGTCAGATACAAAAGAGCAAGAGTTGGATAACAGCAGTGTGTTTCTTGGCCAGCGACCAGAGTGTATGGCATGAGCTCTGAAACAGTTTGATTCACTTCCAGAGCAGATCAACAAACTAATGTGGCCCTTTTCATCCCAAGTCTGATTTTGTCATATCCAGGGCAGGCATTAAGGTAGAGATTGCTAATTCCCATCCAATATTAATTATCTTTTTATATAATTAAAGGATAATAATAAGCTGGGAATGGGTATCTAGTAAAACTTCCCTTTTCAGTAATGTGGTAACGGGATTAGATTTGACCAACAGGATGGGAGCAAAAGATGGGGCTTGTTTTTGGTTCTGTCTTTGCACTGAGAAGTCCTTCCTTCCCATCTTCCTCCCTCTGCCCATCTCCTGTGCCAGCTGGAATGCAGAAAAAAGACATCTTTGATCATGCATTAAGGCCCAGCCTAAGAATGAAGGGAAGAACACTAGGAACTCATGTTCTGAGGATCAGTCCTAAATCATCTGCCTTGTCTCTTGAGGGTGAAATAAATTATTTTGTGTTAAAAGCCATATATTTTGGAAGTTCGTATGCCATCTAGCAGTAATCTTACTAAAATCTACACGAACAATTAACACTTTCCAGATATTTCAATCATGTAAATCACCCGTTATTTCACTAACGGGAGCAATTGAGATAGCATTTTCCAGAGTTACCTTAGTGCAATCAGTTAGCGTGCCATGCTTATAAAAGATGGCAAATTCCTGAGAGGAAAAACATTCTATCCTTAAGCATGGATTCTGCCTTTAAGTAACAGAGAGCTCAGCAGCTTAAGTATAAGAAGACTAGTAAGTATCACCCATGTCCCCTGTTCAAATTCTGAAGCAATGGATGGAAATAAAGAACCACCCATGTGGTTAACAATATTATCAGAAGACAATGGCTTTTCTGTTCCTGAAAATCAGAATTAGATAGATTGGTTCAGCTACAGATGGCATTACAAAATGATAGGTCTGCACAGAATAATCTTCTTTTCTGTGGTTAACTGCTTCCTAAGACATTTATGATGCAATAGTTGAGCACATGGTCTGATCTTTTCTCCAAACACATGTCATTTGTTCCTTAATTATGTGACCTAGTCCTCCTTTGCTAGAAATGAGTAAGTTTGGGGGGGAGGGTGAGGGATGCCAATGATACTACATTAGTTTATTACTCTCTACAGGCTGGAAACATCAAGAATGAGTTACTTCTCACATTTCCAAAGCTTTGCCATTCACCCATTTCCTTACAATATTAAACTTACAGTCTAACAGAAATTCAGTTTTTCTACATTGAAGAGTCAACAAGTTCTTAGACTGTTAGGAGACCTCTACATTCATGCAAACTATTTCTATGTAGTATACTCTTCAAGGACTAATAACAGACAAAATCATTTTTGTCTCTAAAATGCAGAAAAAATACACCACCAAAACAGTCTGTTACTAAATAAAGTCCATGAACACTTTATCCATATCTGAAAGATTTATCTACAGTTCTCTTTATGTCTACCCTGTGCAACATGTACATCAGTGATTCACTATGAGATTAAAAGTCAGCATGAAAATCCTGGTTTTACTATATAACTATGGTGGTTTTGAATAGTGTCAAATTGGTTAAGGTATAATGATGTTTGCCATGTTTCCTTTCCCTGTATGGATCCAAATTAGAATTGGTTTAAAAAGTAATATAAGTGAAATTTTGAAAAGGATAGTAAAACCTTATCCTTATTGTCTGGAGGTGCTGGTGATTTAAGCTAGGGACATATGTTGATGTAGCCTGTGCACCTCACCTGCATTCAATCTACCCCATCATCAGAAAAAGACTCAGCAATACTAACAGATTAATTGTTCTCTTCCACCTTGCCTCATGAAGAAATCTTCTTCCTACAGGTGACCAACAATCCTAGGTCCCCCAGCAAACACAGAAACATCACCCTGTGATCAACTTCCTTACTACCTCTCTTTTCTGATTTCAATCTGGCAGGTGGACATGCCTAGCTGCACAGATTTCTCTATACGCTCCTATAGGCCACTTACTCTAGCATTTAATAAAGGATGGTTAGTGACTTTCATGTGATACTCTAACTGTCCATTTCATACTATACTTCTCTTCCTCTCTTAGGTTATAATTATATAATACGTCAATTATTTTATAGTGTTCATAGTAGTTGTACTTCTCTAAGGAAAGACTGAATATCCAGCCACTACATAGGCAAGTCTCAAATTCAAATATGTTTCTTGCCAGTGTTAAACTCCAGAGGAGAAATTCAAGTTGAGAGATTAAGTTGCTTAGATTTCAAAGATATAAACATCTAAAAGAGTTCCTATCTTGAACCAAATTCTATTGGCCTTCTACATTGAGGTCAAGGAAATTAAATACCTGTATTAATACTCTCCAAATGCTTATCGTTATTCTCAGCTGAAGAGCTTCTTAAATAAATATGGAGAGTAAGGTTTCTTTCAGTAAATGCAACCTGACAGAATAGCTGTGGTACCTTTGTGGCCTCAGATATTCTATAGGTCAATGCAAAACTTCTCGTAAGTGTTGCCCAAAAGCACAAAAGATTAATAGAGTACACAGATCATGCTGAAGTCAACAGGTGTCAGTGTTGCACACAGAGGGATAAATGGCTCTTAACAAAATAAACAAGCTTTGTCAATTGAAATAATTAAATGTTCACAGGAAATTGCAAAATTAGAACAGAAATTTTATGTATACTTTTTTCTTTTCTTTTTTTTTGGAGGGGGTACTGGGGATTGAACTCAGGGGTACTCGACTACCGAGCCACATCCCCAGCCCTATTTTGTGTTTTATGTAGACAGGGTCTCGCTGAGTTGCTTAGCACTTTGATATTGCTGAGGCTGGTTTAGAACTCGTGATTCTCCTGTCTCAGCCTCCCAAAGTGCTGGGATTACAGGCTTGTGCCACTGCGCCCAGCTCCATGTATACTTTAACCAGCTTTCCACCACTGGATATATATTACTTGATTGCAGCAAAATATTAAAAGTATGAATTTAACACTGGACATTTATGTATGTTTATGTGCAGAACTATGATAAGAACCACTGAATCCTGATGCACAATATTCTATTCCAAGAAATGGCCCCTAGTGCTGCTCCTGTTAAGTCACTCCCATGTCTCACACTCCTCAACATGCCTAAATTCTTACTCTATCTTCATAATTTTTTTATTTCAATATTTCAGAAATTGAATCATATAGTATGTTTCTTTTGTTTTTTTTCTCACTCACCATGATGTTGTTATAATCTACTCCAGTAGTTGCACGTGCAAGGTTGTTTGTATTTATTACTGGCTAGGAGTGCATTGAAGGGATATTCCAGTTTGTTTAACTGTTTACCTAATTAGGGTCATTTTGGTTGTTTTCAGTCTTTGACTACTACAATAAAGCTCCTATGAACATTGTGTACAGTTTTTAATGTGGAATAAGTTTCAAATGCTCTGGTTAAATTCATCAGAATGCAATTGTTATGTTTTCTGCTAGCGTATGTTTACTTGTCTTTTTAGAAAATATCAGATTGTTCTTTATTTAATATTTGCTGTAGTTGTTGAGATTTCTACCAGTAATATAAAATATATTTAATTTCTCTGCATGATAACTGGGATTTAGTATTGGTATTATTATTTTTATTTTAACTATTCAATTAGGTGTACAATGATATTTCATCATAGTCTCAGCTTTCATTTCTTTAGCTTTCCTCCTTTTTCATTTTGGTGCTGGGGATTGAACCCAAGGGTACTTAACCATTGAGCCACATTCCAATCCCTTTTATTTTTTATTTTGAGACAGGGTCTTGCTAAGTTGCTGAGGTGAGCTTTGAACTTTTGATCCTCCTGCCTCAGCCTCCCAAATTGCTGGGATTACAGACATGTGCCACCACACCCAGCTCACTTATGTAACTGCGTTGTGGCATGTTTTATCATGTTCAATACCCAATGTTCAGTTAGATTTTTTTGGTTGAATTTTTGAGAATTCTTTATAAATTATAGATCTGATTTTTTTCTCAGAATACAGTTTTAAATATTTTCCACCTATCTCTTAGTTATCTTTTCAGCCTTCTTAACAGGATCTTTTACAAAACAAACATTTGGGGAAGTAGATAATTACAAGTTAAATTCTCTCAGTTTTCATAAACCTGTTATGTGTTTTATAGTGGCCAAGCTGTGTTAATTTGTACATTAGGAGGAATTGGTCCAATTCATCTAATTAGATAAATTTATGTGTGTAGAGTTGTTTGTAAAATCCATTTGTTATCTGCAGGGTATATGATATCCTCTGTTTTGTTCCTAATACTAGTACTTTTCACCTTCTCTTTTTTCCTTTGTATGTCTTGATGTTAAGTTTTGACAATTTTATTAATCTTTAAAAGAATTTTTTGTTTTATTAAATTTCTGTATTCCTATGCTCTCTTCAACCTCATTGATTTCTGAATTTGTATGTTTTATTTTTGTCTTTCTTTTTACTGATTTGGACTTTTTCCTAATGTAGGCATTTTGAATTTTAAGTTTCTCCAACATTCTGATATCTGAATCATACATTTTTGTATTCTGTATTTTCATTTACATACAGTGAATTTTAAAAAATTTCTATGGAAAAAATTCCCTTTATTGTTTACTTAGATATATGTTTTCAGTTTCTAAATGTTTGATTTTCTCTTATTTCTCTATTATTGATACATAATTTAAATGCATTGTGGTCAGGTAACACAGTGTGCATGATTCTGATTCTTTTAAATTTATTGATGTTTGCTTTTTAGGACAGTATTCAATCTAACCAAATATATATTGCATAATCACTAGGAAAGAATTTGTATTCTGATGTTGTTCACTGGAATATTCAGGAAATATTTAGATCCTGCTTAGTTGATAGTGCTTTGGGATCTTGCTAGATCCTTAGTGATTTTCTGTGTTCTTTTATTCATCAGTTGTTGAGAATGAGTTTGAAGTCTGTAGTTATAATTGTAGACTTTTCTATTTTTATTTTCAGAGGTTTATCATCTGTGTTGTTGTTTGGTGTATACCCATTTAGTATTGCTGTGTGTTTGGGAGATTAATCAGTTTCTCTGTATATAATTTTTCTCTATACCTGATAATATTCTTTGTCCTAGGGTTTATTTCAACTGATATCAATATAGTTACTCTTTCATGATTTCAATGTTTATATGATACATCTTTTGTTTATCATTTTAATAAAAGATGTATTTCTACATAATTATATTTTGAGTGAATTTCTTATAGATAATATTTAGTTGGATACTGTGGTATATTTTTTATTCACTTTTTAAATTACACCTTGAGCCCATTTGTGTTTAACACAATTACTGATATATTAAGACTATCTGGCATTTTCTCTTTTTTGTTGTTTTATATGTTTCTGTTTTTCACTTCTCTGCTTTGCCTTTTCTATCTTCATATGTGTTGCTTAAACATTTTTTAAAATTCCATTTTGATTTATCTATACTGTTTTTGAGTATGTATTTGCAAGGTTTTTAATATTTGTTTAATTTTAACATTATATATGCTTAACTTTTCAAGTTCTATTGGTATTTGAATTTTCCAAATTTAAAGTAAGTATAAAAATCTTATGTTTGTATGTTTCTGGACCTCAATTTTATAATAAAATTGTCATATTTTCTCTACAAATGTGAATAACTTCATAAGATTGTTGCATAATTGTTGCATAATTTTTTACTATGTTCAATGTGCTACAGATGTTTGAATATTATGTCTTAGATATGATATGGGATTAAATTGCTGATTGGATTAAGACCCTTACAACCCACTTATTTCCAGACTAGAATGTTTTAAATCCAAAGTACTTATCAATTTCATGGAGAAAGAAATTACTACAGACACTGGTCTATGCTTTTAAAAGTTTACATATTTGCAGAGTGTAAACTTTTTTTCCACCAAAGAATGATACTATAGGTCTGTATAAGTTTTATGGATCCTTAAGGAGATATTAAAAATAAAAATCTAGATAGTTTGCATTATATGCATGATGAGTCAATTTCAAAAAAATATTGTGACTTTCTATGTTAATATGCTATAAAGATAACATTGGATCCACAAAACTAATTATAAAGAAGAATTGCATAGCTGGGCAAGGTGGCACACGCCTTTAATTCCTGCATTTTGGGAGGCTGAGACAGGAGAATCAAGAGTTCAAAGCCAGCCTCAGCAATGGTGAGGTGCTAAGCATCTCAGTGAGATCCTGTCTCTACATAAAACACAAAATAGGGCTGGGGATGTGGCTCAGTGGTCAACTACCCCTGAGTTCAACCCCTGGTATAAAAAAAAAAAGAAAATTCCTCCCACCAATTCTAAAATGCTCAAAAAGCTCTGAACCATGTGATCAGTTTAGTCACAGCAACAATACTACTTCTTGGTACCAATTTCTATTTTAGTCAGCTTTTTCACTGCTGTGAATAAAAGACCCAATGAGCAAAAATATAGAGGAGGAAGAGTTTTTTTTGAAGGCTCATGGTTTCAGAAGTTTTAGTCCATAGAAGGCCAGCTCCATTCCTCGGGGCTTGAGGTGATGCTGAACATCATAGCAGGAGAGGGTGGTGGAGGGAAGCAGCTCACATCATGGTGATCAAGAAGCAGAGAAAGAAATTCCACACTCCAGACACAAAATATATACCCAAAGCCATGCCCCCAATGCTCACCTCCTTCAGCCACATCCTACCATTTCAGTAACCACTCAAGTAATCCCAGGGGATTAAATTGCTGATTGGATTAAGACCCTTACAACCCACTTATTTCTCTTCTGAATCTTCTTGCGTTGTCTCACGTGAGCTTTGGGGGACAATTCCCATCCAAACCATAACACTAACTGTGGAATAATTTTATACCATGAGGAGCAAGGGTAGCTGTTTAGTGCTCTGCTATTTATCACAACAAATCAGCGATTATAAGTGTTCATGAAATCATAAGGCACCACCTAAATAAATAACCAGTAAGTTCGTATGTTTGAATGTTCATAGAAAACATTACATTCAACTGTTCTTGGTGCTATGGGGTTAGCTTGGCTATCATAATTACTCTGCTTTCAATATGGGTGAGTACATCTCTTGAGAAAACAAAATTACACCAGAATTAAGTTATGTTGTAGAAGTGCCATTTAGAATTATCAAGTCAATATAAATAATAAAAATGCATACTTAACTGATATAAAATATTTTATGAAATTCATTTTCCATAAAATTAACAATTAATAAATTTGTACAGTTTCTCAATTTTATAATTTTTGAATAATTTATATTAATACATTTAAAGCATACAAATATCATGTGAAATAATACTATTAAAGATTTATCAGCCTTTGGTATAATCATTGTCTAATCAATGTGTGTTGCATTGTTTTGCAATTTAATATTTCACTATCTGAATGATTGATTTGAATGGGATGTTTACTACTTTGAATTGCATAAGATAATGATCTTTTTACATTACTCATAATCAATGAGATTTCTAAGATATAATAGAGATAAATGGAATTAAATAATAACTGCTTAAAGCTGTTATTCTTAAATTTATTACTCCTATAGCTATAAAATTTTTCTTCTTTTAAAAGGCTTTAAAAGTAAAGTTATTTCAAATGTAACACATTTTTCCAAATTCTTTATCAAACAATAATGTACACAATAGGAGAATTACATGAGACTAATGATATTCATTAAACTGACTATATAATGTTGTAGCAAGTAATGTGACTCATTCAAAATATCCGAAATTGCAGGATTAAAAGGAAAGCTTCTGACTTTAGTTACAGCATACTTTCCATTATGGTATTCTATTATGAGGGTTAGCTCAAAAAAGACAAAAATATTTCATCTTGAGAGAAAAAAAAAAAACGTACAGTATGGATGCTGAGAAATGTTGTGAGTGAAAAGAAGGTAAGATTACCTTAAAACAGAGCTTGTAAAAAATGAGTGTTTTCTAACAACCGCTAAAGCTGTTAAAATTACATTTTTATCAGGGAGAAAACCAGAGGTGAATGGCAGACATATTAGCATATAATCCTCCAAAACCAAGTTTTGTGTCACCTTAGTTCAAGCAAAAAGCTAGTGGAAACTGATTAATTTTCTTCTACAATACTTGATTACATGAGAAGAAATAGGGTTCTGAGATTGGAGTGGATAATCAAATGGAACAACCAAAGGGTAGTGGACTGAGAGCAGGTCAAGGTAACATAACTTGACCTATCTATGAAAATGTAATGCTGTTGCTATAAAAATAAAAGAGAAGAATATGTGAAAGAGACTTAAGTAGATAAAGGGATGTTTTAAATTTGAAATAATAAAAGTGATGACTTCCAGTTGATTACAACAGATGATCAATTTATCCTACAAGATGAAAGACCTACAATACAGAATAAGATTACTGGTATTTATAAGGTCAGGATAGATGAGGAAAAAGGAGTGAACAGATTTTGAATGTTTATATTAAAATCATCAGTATTAATAATAGGTATTCTACAATGAAGACTGAACTCAATTGTGTGATCCTCAAGAAAAGTTAGAAATCCCAGATATTTACTTTATGTTTGGGAGAATGACATAGTCAAATATGATCACTTCCAAATAAAGAGAGAAAGATGATCACTCTTGGTTATATTATTATTTATCATCATGAAATTTCACTTCAGGAAAAATGATGAATATACATATGCATTCATGAGACAATATAGTTTCTGGATAATGAAAGAAAAGAGTGGTGAGATAAATATACAGAAAAGATTTCAAAGAGAAGTATAGCTAATTCAAGGAGATTTTGAACACAAGAGTAACTAATACAGAAAAACATATTGTCTACACTCATAAAAACCAAAGGGAAGATACAAATAGAAATTGTCATTTTTATCCACTTGTCAAGCCTGGGATAATCCTTGTTAGATTTCATATGCAAAAAATGTATGTTAAGTAGCATGTAAATTGGAAGGTGGGTGAGACTATGTGAATAATGTGAATATTCTTGCTTTTGAATCTGTCTTTGGAATAAGGCGAATGTTCAAAAGAAAAAAGAAAAAACAATGATCTAGAAAATGTAGATCCAAATTCAACATAAGCCAAAGATTGAAAAAGGCTTTAAAGTTAATGAAACAGATTGGGTAAAATATTAATTGAGAACAAGTAAATATATCACATTTTTCACCATCAGAGTGAAATGTGAAGTGCTGAATTCATTTCTGGGTAGCACATTTAAAATCTATTTTATGTGTTCAGATTAATGAATGGTCTGAAAAAACTGTAGTTAAAAAAGATATATATATTTAGACTGGGGTTGTGGCTCAGTGGTAGAGCACTTGCCTCATACGTGTGAGGCACTGGGTTCGAACCTCAGCACCACATACAAAATACATCAATAAATAAAATAAAATTTAAAATATATATATATTTAAAGTAACTGAGGACATTTACTAGAAAAATAAAGCATTAACATTTCATATTAATTTTTTTAAAAATTCTTTGTGCAAATAATGATATTGGGATACAATATAAATATGTATATGTATGTATATTATTGAGAATTATAAAATCCACTTTCCATTCGAACAGAGTATTAATACTTAGCCAAATTATTAGTCTTAAACAGAAACAAACATGAAGTATTTTAAAATGCAATCAATATTCTCCATTTAAATATAATTTTTCAAAAAGATGACTACAGTTGTTTGAAAGAGTCAATTGCTGAATGTAATTATCAGTATTAATGGGAAATGTGTTTATTTGCAAACAGTTGTAAATAATGTATGAAAATGTAGGATTTTCAAACTCTTGAGGAAATGTTATCAGTTGAAAATACTGAATATGATGTTGCCTCTGTTTCCAATTCCCAAGTTTGCCTTAGTTAATTGTTTTATATTAACTCTTGATGTTTCATGGACATTTTCTTCCTAGACAAATGTCCTTCTGAACCCCTTTTCTGTGGAGCTATCCTGATGAATAGAATAGGAAATTCTTAAAGAAAACAAGAGGGAGCAGGTTGTGGCCATTGATTCTTGTGGTAGATTTTGCTCTAGTACATGGCCCTCTTCCACTATATTCAGTTCTAGTGGGATTCTGGATCATATACCCCTACTTCACTATTATAGTTTGGATGTGAGGTGTCCCCCAAAAGCTCACATGTGAGACAATGCAAAAAGGTTCAGAGAGGAAATTGTTGGGTTGCGACCATGTTTAATCCAATCAGTAAATTAATCCCCTGGTAAGGATTAACTGAGTGGTAACTGAAGTGGTAGGGTGTGGCTGGAGGATGTGGGAATTGGGGGCATGGCTTCGGGGTATATATTTGTATCTGTCAAGTGGAGACCTCTCTCTTTGCTTCCTGCTCATCATCATGTGAGTTGCTTTCCTCTGCCACACTCTTCTGCTATGGTGTTCAGCCTCACCTCGACGCCTGAGGAATGGAGCTGGCCATCTCTGGATTGAGACCTCTGAAACTGTGAGCACTCAAATAAAGTTTTCCTCCCCTATAGTTGTTCTGATCAAGTCCTTTAGTCATATCAGCAAAAATGCTGACTAAAACACTCTCCACAATAACAAAATATGACTCAATTTGAAAGAATTGATTACTTCATCTGCTTAAAGTGGGCAGGAAATTGTTGATATAAAGAGCCTATTGGTGCCATACCTGCCACATACCCTGCGCCATCACCCCCATGTTGGATGCTCATTGAAGGGAGTAAGTCTTAAGCAGACTATGTCTGCTTTGGATGCCATATGAAGACTACCTGTTCAAGAATAAAACAAATACAGATCTATTGTGAGAGCAAAATTACATTAAATACATTTCATATATCTTCATTGACTTTTATTTGTGATTCTAGAAAGAGATAACTCAGCACTGGAACAGGTTCAGACAACTCAGCCCAATAAAGATGCAGGCAGTATATGTAGACAGAAAACAGAAGTGACATACAGAAACAACTTGATTGATTATAGCTTGGCATTACCTTATCTGGGCAGGATATGAGAAGGCCTTTGACTTATATGGACATGTTCTGATAGGTCACCAGCCTGTGATTGGCTGAAGATCGGTTTTCTCTTACAAGATTATAATCTTAATTGACAGTTTGTTCACTACTCAATACATTGCACTTTATTATATACAGAGACAGCTTTAATCCAAACTTATGTATGGACATAGCTCTTTAGTCAAAATTTAATTGTACTTACCAGCCCAAACCAAAACAAGAGAGGCTAAAGACACTACTGAATTCCCATGCCAGAGGGGCTAATATTAAGATCAGCTCTTGGATCAGTCAGTAACTTGATTCAACAAGGATCTTTTTTATTGAAGTCATTTGAGTTGGGTTATTTTCCTTTATAATTGAAAATATCCTAATATTATAATCTGCCTGAAATCTGGGATTCCTTTAGTTTTCTTTCTCTGAATCTTGTTTGAATTGATTACTACCTTTCCTAGCCCTAAAGAACCAAAAATACATTCCATGTGAAATATACATCCAAACATTAAGGTGCATTACTTTCTGTTGGTACACTATTTTTTAATTTTATGAAAAGAGAAAAAAGGAATATGGTAAGATAATTATTTTTTCTTTCTTTCTTATATAGAGCAATATCTATAGTTTTAAGATTCTACAATGGTTGGTTATAAAACTCCATTTACAAATTCTTGGATATTTGCTCATGTTGTACATATTCAGAGGATAATTCTTTCTTTATTATACTATAGTGTGGACTTCACACTCTCCCGGTGACCTCTCTAGGGGATCCCATTTTAGGTTATGAGTGCTGAATGGGGTGTAGTATTGAATTTATAGCACCTGAAAATTCAAATTTGGGGTAGGAATTTGGCACTTTCTTCCAACTAGATTAATTAATTATCTCTCAGAAAGAACAAATAAATCCAACTAATATCTGTGTTTCCAATACATGCCCTAAATTCTAGAGCATCTAATTTTGTTCTATGGTTTGTACCATCTTTGATTTATTGACTTTACTCTCAGTGAGATGTTGTGTGCTGCATGACTGTGAGGAACATAAAGTTGTATTGAAAAGAGACTGAACAGCAAGCAAATCAAAGTCACCCCAATCAGCACTAAAGTGTTTATTTTCCCCATAGCTCATAAAAAAATTCAGCTAATAGCAGTGCCAAACAAGGGTCAGAGCACCCAGCAGAGGCAAAATGCTGCTTCAAAATGAATCAGTTTTATGACAGCAATAACATCTCATTTAAACTTGTCTACTTTGTGTACTTTGGGCTATTGGGTCCAGTGTGAGTTCATGATCTGAATTGATTATGTTCATAACAGGTAATGTCTCTCATGTACATAATGCTTATTCCTCAACCAATGTGAGCAGTAATTGATACAAGTTATTTCATTTCATGTTGAGAAACACATGTAGATTAAGCCAGAGGGGAAAAGATAATCTTTCATACAGAAAAGCCAGATATTCCTCACTTAAATCTCTGAAGTTGACTTCTATCATTGGATACATTGATTTTTTTTTAAATAAACATCTCTGCCTTTATTATTTCTACATAAATTGGATATTATATATTCACTGAATATGTGATAACACATTTGAAATTTCATGTTATTCCCAATTCATAAAATAATTAGAATGTTTTTTGAAAAAGTTTTACTTATGAAAACATCATCCATTATCCAAAATCCAGATTTAAAAAAAATCCCCAAGGCTTCATGTAGAACAATTTAATTTTACTTACACTAGGCTTCAATAATTTATTATTCATTTATTTCTTATGATGCTAATTTTATATTTGTCTAATACATGATCAACACTAACTTAGAGTTTATTTTACTAAAGGGACTGCTGTATTGATTTTTTTAAAAAATAATTTTATACTTTTAAAATTAAATTAATATTGTTTATGTGGCAGGAAGAATGATTTAGGTAGACATTCATATAAACACAAAGGCAAAGCCATATGGGACTATACACCCACCAACACAAAGAATTGCAATTGTCCATAAATCTAATTATACCCCTTCCTTAAACAATCTTAAAAAAGCATAACACAGCTATAGATAATGAAAAGGTAATTCCAAATATATAAAATGGAACCAAATAAGTAATAGGGCATATTCAAAAAGGAATTCTCGATATACCTAAAATTTCTTTTTGCTAAGCTTTTAGGAGATGGAAGGATAGTCACAAATGTTATTAAAGTACAATAATAAAATCAGAACTTCCAAATATCTCTTAGTATCTGTCTCTTCACATAAAATATAGGCTTATAAGGGTTACATTGTATACAAGTATTGTATACTTGTATCATATACTATTTATTCTAGGACTGCACCCAGTAATGAGGTCTATATTTGTGCATATAAATATTTATTAATATGTATTTGCTATATGGTTGTAGAATTTGTCAAATAAGTAAAACTCACATAAAGAACATAAAATAAGTGAATTTAGTTTCCAATGACCAACATTTCCTGTGGAGGAGAGAAAGTTATACTCATTGATATTTTTGCATCCACTGACAGCACCATCCTCTTGCTATGATAAATGATAAACTTTAAAAGGATTGTAAAATTTAGCCGTGTTCTTGAGCATTCCTGGCAGGTCTTCCATGTGCTATGAGACATCACAACCTCAGGAAAGTGTCGGAGATATCCATAGCCACATTGCGTTTGTCTCCTATATCACATTGATAATCTAGGGATTACTTGGTGAATAACGTGTGTTCCTGGATACAATAACAATATGAGAACATGCAAGTATTATATTTATAAGATGTAATTTGGTAATTCTAGGCTCTTTCTATAGGGCCTTTCCTTTCATTAACCATTGTTTTAAAATGATACTGCTGGTTATACCTATGCTATTTGTGATTATTTCAAATCATATAATCACTATTCATAATAATTAGTACTTAAAATTCTGAGACAGTCAAAATAATACATATTTATTTTATAATGAAAACCAATCCTAACACTTAGCAGTTGTATAGGATTCTTTGAATATAATATATGACTTACCTGATGATGCAATCAACATGGCATTACATAAAATTTGATTTACATAGATACTTAAATTGATTTCCTAAATCTAATTAAGAACGATTTTTATGATGATCTTTTAAGAGGTCATGCATTTAAAACTATTCCTTAGGGTATTACCAGACAGATATTTAATGTTCAAGTACTTGGAAAAAATGTCATCAACAGCTTCAAGACATTAAGCTAGCCTATTTACTTTACAATAATAGCAGAGAGAGGAAAATCCAGTTATCATCTGCACCACTATTCATGTCTTGCATTTTCCTGTTAGCTCAGCATGCCAAAATGATACTCCTTTTACTATGAAAGATTACAATAGGATACTTCAATGAATTAGTTTTTAATGTTTAAATGACCCAAGTTGCACTGATGCAAAGAATTTTATGATGATTGAAGAAGAATAATTGTGGTTCCCACACATCCATTTATTTTATTACTCACAATAAAATTATTGTGAAGCTAAATTACTTGTTTGCTGTGAAATATCGACAAAATATCTATATATTCTTACACAAAGAAAGTTATTGAAAAGAGTGTGTTGTTATAATTCACCATTTTATTTTTATTTTTGTGTCTTTATATTTCAGTCTACATAAAACAGAGATCCAGAATAGTGAAAAGAAACAAAAGATTAAACTTGCTGTGGCTAGGATAATGGATGGGGACATAGATTCATTGCAAGGTTCAGCAGATATTATAAGACAAAAAATAAAAAAAAAATGAGGCTAAAACATATATTTAGGACTTGGTATTCTGTTATTTATAATAATTTGTGCTTTTATAAGTGGATAGTACTTTATTTCTATTATCTTCTATCTTTCCTTTATATATAATATATATTTAATATTATGTGTATGAAAACAAGTGATTGTAATAAATGTGTCTCTAAGCCCCTTTACATTGCATTGAACTGATACCATAAAAAAAATTGAAACTGAACTACAAATTTGACAAATTTTGAAAAATGCAAGTAAGTACATGGTATGTGGAGCTAGAAGGTATAAAGAAGAACAAAATAAATGTTTATAAAATATAGCTAAAAAACAAGAAAAATGACAGGAAAAAGGTATTATAGAAGCCCTAAAAGAGACACATTTAAAATATCAAAATGTAATTTGAATGTAAACTCCCTTCAGATTAATTGAAAGGATAGGTACTATTGAGATGCCAAATAAAGTCAACACAAGCCGAAGTAATATCTTAAAGTAAACAAACAAATATGTAATAAAATAAGTAATAATGGATGGGAAAGAAAACGAGAAATATATATGAAAGTTTCAATATATAAATAAAACAACTTCAAAAGAAAATAGAGAAAACTTTATACATAGAAAAAATAATTTACATAGGAAAATAATTTGATTGCAACACAAGTGAGAAAATCTATAGTTAGTCCTGAAATATAACAATGTTAAACTAAATGTTCATCCTTCTGACACATAATAAAAGTTATTTTAGAATATAAGAGTTAAGATAATATATAATCAAATGCATAAGAAGAAATGTCAGAAAAAATATCTAACCTAATTAACAATAGTCAGAGCTTGGAGACCTGAACAAAGGAGGAAAAATAACTGAAAATGCTATGAAAAATGAATCTTGAAATATATTTAGAAACATACACATCTTTTTTCTCTATAATTAAAAACAAAATTAAAACAAAGAATATAATCATAAATTCTCTGGGGATGTATAGCAGAGAGTTTAAATAAGTTTATATTTAATCAGAGCCATCCACATGTAGAGTGGGATGTTGATCTCTGGATTAAATTAAATATAATCTGTTTTCTAAGCAAAACTTGAGTATTGTATTGGCAGAGAATAGTTTCAGGGTTAGAGGGAGAAAGGGAAAATGGAAATACTCCCAGAATGTTATTTGAGTGCAAATAGAAATTATGAGAAGAAAAAGAGCATGCAGATGAGGAAGAATTTTTAATCATTCAATCAGATAACATGAGAGAAATAAGATTCACATTTTAAGCTGTTAGTAAGGTAAAATTAGAAGACCTTGAAAAAAATGAAACAACAAATTAAAAAGAAGAATACAAGAATGAAAGGCATCTTGATCATTCTGAGGTGAAATATTAAGAAAGCAAAAACGAAAACCATTATATAAAATAAATAGCAAATAGATTATGGAAATATATTTAAATCCTCACTAAAAATAAAAAGAGCAATTTTCTAACAGCAACAGTAATCTCCAACTATAAATAGAATATTGAGTGTATTATAAAAAGAAATTGGGTATGGAAATGAGTTAATATTCAAGAAGTAAACTTGTAGCGGGGTGTGGTGGCACACGCCTGTAATCCCTGCACTTTGGGAGGCTGAGACAGGACAATCATGAGTTCAAAGCCAGCCTCAGCAAGGGCAAGGCGCTAAGTAACTCAGTGAGACCCTGTCTCTACATAAAAACACAAAATAGGGCTGGGGATGTGGCTCAGTGGTCAAGTACCCCTGAGTTCAATCCCTGGTACAAAAAAAAAGAAAGAAGAAAAAAAGGAAGGAAGGAAGGAAGGAAGGAAGGAAGGAAGGAAGGAAGGAAGGAAGGAAGGAAGGAAGGAAGGAAGAAACTTGTGAAAGGATGAGAGAAACAGGAAGGTGGGGGAGAGAGAGGGGAAAGAAGAAGGGGGGGGGTATGAAGAGGAAATACAGAAGGATCCAGGAAAACAAAAACATTCAATTGACCATACTTTAGTCAGAAAGTTAAGAAATAGAATAAGATGGTTAGAAACATATCTGAAAGTACTTATTTAGTTTACATAATGTAGACACGCACCAGTATTTTGATAAAGAAACTTCAGTGGAAACATTTAATATACCTCTTCATTACAGGATTATGCTCTGGTGGCCGTGAGCTAGAAACAAATAAATAAACAGAATACTCAATTTTATTAAAGTAACTATAATGTCCACTAGTCAAGAAAATGCTAAGTGAAGCTAGAAGCCCACCAATTACGACAGCAAATTGGAGCAATATACCAAAATGAGATGTGAATACCAAATACCCAAATTCTGAAAAGAAAACGGAAGGAGTGTCTCAAGAAAAATGTAGAGGTGGAGCACATTTTTGTAATACATAAAGCACTGCATTCTTTCATATTCATCTGATATTTCTGATAAATGGCAATACTGTCATTATAAAATTTCAACCTGACTTCAGCTCTGACATAAATGGTCAGCTTATCCTCTTTATTGGTTAAACACATTTCTATAAATATGAGACTTTTGAAGGAAAAATTTCTTTATTTTGATAAATAAAGGAATTTGAATAAATATCTGTGTTATGTACAATGCAATGATTAAAAGACATTAACTAAGACCTTATAATTTTAAATGAAAATGTTCAAGATAATTTTGCCAAAGTTATTAAATACTAGCTTAAACAAATATTTAATGTTAAAACAAATATTTCAAAACCAACTTAAAAGAAAAACAACCTACAAAATAAAAAGTTAAGTATACAAAACCTTTTATTTTTAATATTAAAAACTGAATAAAAACTTTAAATCACAAAGTCATATGTATTAATTTAGTCTAATCATAAAAAGTATGAAAGCAGCACATATTGGCATATCTATTTTATAATTAATAACATGTACCATAAAAAATTAGACAATGCAGTAAGATAAACATTATTAAAAATTTATGTTTTATTCTGTGTGTTTTTGATTCACTGAAAGAAATGAAGCAAATTAAGCCTCTTACATATTCACAATTTAAAAATTAAATTTTGCACAAAATATTATGATTAAAATACTTGGCAAAAGAATACTTTATAGTCTTCTATGCCTTCCTTGTAATATAAAACATTTAATATGAAGGAGTTTGTGATTTAAAAAAGGGGAAAGAATAATAATGTAACATACTATAGATGAAGAAATTAACAAATATAGAGAGGAATACTTATAAAATGGAAGATACACAATACAGTAGATATATACAAAAATAAGATGATTTTGAATATATTCAGAATCTAATCTCTTATAAGGCTTTAAAAACAAAAATGTATATACAAATAAATGAAATTAAAAATATAGATACACATAGCCTTAGACCAATAAAGATGAAAATAATTATAACTATATAATTCTACATGTAGCAAACCTAAAATGCTAGACAAAAATTATGATTCCTCATGGAAGTATAAATTTAAAAATGTGATGAGAAGACAAACTATTTGACAAATTATAAGACAAATTATTTTCAGACTAATTATTTACTAATTATTTAATTATATAATCTGAATTACTAATTCAGATTATTTGAAGACTAATTATCTCAGAAAAGATTGGAAACATTTTTAAAAGTACCAGAATTGCTGACTCTAATCAATATCATCAAGTTAGCCTAATGGCATAATGCTATCTCAATTACTCAAAATGATGAACATGTTTAAAAATAACTAGATTAATTTCACATAAATATGTATGGAAATTATAAATATGTATAGCAAAAGATTTAATTATCAAAAAGCAAACAATGGCATTGATTTCTGACAGAAATTTCTAATTGTGGCCTTGACTTAATTGGACATTTCCAGGCATAAGTCAAAATATAACAAACGTCTCATTAGCAGGTTATGTGGAAGATGCAACTCATAGGTCACTATTATTAAATAAATTCCATAGAATATATATATACACCTGTTTTCCTGGTATGTTCATACATTCACATGGTTGTGTGCGTGTGTGTCTGTGACTGTGTAAGTGTGTATCTGTGTGCGTGCATGTCTTGGATTTGTAGAAACAGACTTCAATAAAATGTCTTCCTGGAAACAGGCCCTTACTTCTTTCATCACCTCATTAACTTTAGGCACATATGACATGCAACTGTACAAATTATCTAAATCACTTTTTAAACTAATGTCAAAGCAATTCAAAAAAGAAAAATCTTGAAAAGTTATTACATTGGAACAATATGATATTCATACACAGAGTGAATAGCTTCAACTCATACTCAAAACTTCAATGAGGGATGAATGATAGGCCTAAATGTAAAACTGAAATAATAAATAATTTGTATGCAACCATGTATAATTTCTTTATCTCTTAGGTAAATGATAATTTCTTAGAGAGAATACAGAAAACATAAATCATAGGGGATTGGGAATGTAGCTCAGCAGTAGAGAGCTTTCCTGACATGCATAAGGCCTTGGGATGGATACTCAGCACCACACACATACACACACACACACACACACACACACACACAAATACATATACATATACATATATACATATATTTGTTGAATTTTATAAAATGTAAAATTTCTGTAAATAAATTTTAAAGAATAACAAGTAACTTGGAGAAAGTATTTTCTGTATATATTTCAGTCAAATAGCATAAGTATATATGCATGTATACAAGTAAAAACAACATATAATAAATTCATATAATAATACAATTATGGACAAAAGATTTGAAAAAAAAAATCTTATCACAAAGGAAGTAAAAATTGTCAAAATGACAAACACCAAATGGTGCAGATATAGAATAACAGACTGTAGTATTATCACTGATAAGAGTTTAATAGCATTATACTCATTTGGTATTTAATAGTAGCATACTTTGGATAAATTTTGGTAGGTTGGTTTCTCTTATTTTTTTTAGTTCTGGCCCAAGCACCTCATGCATTAAGGTTTCTACCACTGACCTGTATTTCCAGTCCTTGAGAGCTTTTTCTAAATACATATCTATCCTCCAATGCAGAAATAACTCTTATCTAAAATAAATGATAGCATGCATCCAGAAGTAATCTTATACAAGAATTTCCACAGCAGTTTTATTTACAATAACCAAAAAATGAAAAGAGCCCTAATATCTGTCACCAAAAAACCATAATGAATACCATGCCATAAATGAATTGTGGTATATTCATTCAATGGAGCATTATTCATAAGTAATCAGCAATTGCTGATACATGTAAACACAAAGATACAAATAAAGTAGTATGTGAATGCAAGAAGATGTGCACATAAATATATAAACTAATATTGGTATTTCTAGAACAAATGAACTACGCAAAATTAACTAAGCACATAATCTAGTAACAGAATATCTAGTAACTTCAATACTGAAGTTCTTGGCTAAAGAGAGAATATGCAGAGTGGGAAATGGACTAATTATGATACTACACACAGTCATTCGCAAAGAAGTAAACACAACACCTGTTGGGTATCCGTGTTTTCGATTTACCATATCCCTATCATGGCTCTCACGTATCCATCAATAGACTGAGTGAAACATGTGACGTCACTACTACCAATTTCCAGTAGTGATCTGATCAAGAATGGCCTCTGCAGCAACTAAGTGCTATACTAAACTATGTTATTGTGAACATTGATACCAGGAAAAAAAAAAAAAAAAGTAATAGGACGTTTATGGCAAATCCCAACAGGAGAAACGAAATGCAGGCTTTAAGCGCAGTGGAGTAAATCCAAGTCATCTCGGGAGAAATTTATGGAACTCTTGAAAAACAGTGCCAGCATGCTACTAGGTCCTAGTACAGATGGGAATTCTGACTCTGAGACATTACAGAGGTGACAAAGTCTGTCATGTACTGAGTTTTCTCACAGCACATGAGAAGGTGAACCTTTGGAGTTGATTGTTGAAAAGGAAAACACAAACTAATGTGAACAGAGATGTTAAAAAACTAAATTTCTTGAGGTATTGATGTTAGGTGGCTTGTAAGGCATGAAAGGGTGAGCAGGGAAACAGCAATGAAGGGTGACTGAAATCCACAAGGAGCCTTATCTGAGATGCAAGCACCTGGAAGATGGGATCCTCGGATGCCACTACCTCCCCCACCTGTAATTACTTTCCCTTAAGAAAAACTAAGATCATGTCAAACCTTCCCAGTGGCCTGGAACATCCCTTATCACCAAAATTCTGTCACAACCCCCAATCACCCTGGCAACTAAACACTTGCTGAGAGGTATGCAAAGGATAATAAATCCATGAAGGAAAAAGAAAATTGAGGCAAAAACAGGGGTGCTCAATTTCTTTCAGTCTCCTAGTATATGAGCATCACATCATCCTCTCTTCAAGGCAGTTCATGCAGCTGCTATACTATTAGTCAAAAGTCAACAGGCAGACCTGGACAGAACTCTTGGAAACTTCCCGAGACCTCTCCAGTGAAACTGGAGGGCAGGAGGGACCATCATTCTTTTCTTCTCTGAGGGGATTCACTCACTTCTTTTAGTGTGCCCTTTTCCCTTTCCTTCTAAAAACTGCTAGTAACATGTCTGAAATCTCTCCAGCGTGATCACAAGAACCAGTGAAGAGAGAACCTGGAAGCTGCCTCAGCTGCCCAGCAGGTCCATGCTTTGTGACAATGGGGACAATACAATGGGTGAACTAAAGTCAACACGCACAACCAGGAAACCAAAGAGTTGGAAAGGTTTATTACCTGAAGCAGTAAGAACACAGCAAAACTCCCCAAAGCACCGGTCTTTCCCTGAAAAAGGAATGCAAGGTGTTATTATTTAGGACACTCATGCATATTCATGTTGAAAGACTCTTCTTTACTTATAGAGGCAGACACAATCCTGAGCACGTGCAGCTTAAGGTCATGCTTCATATATCGCATTTTCAAAAATAATGAAATCCCCTTCCCCCCCTGCAGAGAATTTAGCATTATAATGAGATTTTAATGAACAGGTTATACACTAGGTCTCCTAGAATTGTGGATGTCATGACTCAGTAATTTTGGCTGGTGCCTGAGGTGTTCTCTGGAGGAACTGACCACAAGCAACAAAAAACAATGTGAAGGAATATGAAGGAATGCTAATGACCATTTAAAGGGGCAACAGTTTTTTCCCCCTTAAAATTCCTACATAAGTCAGGCGCAGTGGCGCACGCCTGTAATCCCAGCACTTTGGGAGGCTAGGACAGGAGAATCCTGAGTTCAAAGCCAGCCTCAGCAACGGCGAGGTGCTAAGCAACTCAGTGAGACCCTGTCTCTACATAAAACACAAAATAGGGCTGGGGATGTGGCTCAGTGGTCGACTGCCCCTGAGTTCAATCCCCAGTACCAAAAAAAAAAAAAAAAAAGGAAAAAAAATTTCTGCCTAACACTTAAAAATATCATTTTATGGTTGGACATTAAAACAAGGAATTTTATATGTTTGATATCCACTTTAGAAATGAAGCAGAGACCACAAAAGGTGTTCAGAAGTTTCCCTGAAGTTTCCCTCCAGTTCTTTCAAAAATCATATCAAAAGCTGATAATTAAATTGACACTCCCAGCCAGTTGGATACTCAGAGAAATATTTTTATCACACAGTTTGTTAATGGCTCACAAAAATTCTATTTATATGAATTTAATTCACATATTTGAATACAGCCCTAAATTCTTCTCCTCAGAAATTCATCACATGTAATACGGAAAAAAATATTCAACTGGGCCTGTAAAAAAAGAACTGAAGAACAAAGAAAATATTCCATATTTTTGCCAAAGTAAAATGATAAGCATTTCAGGTTCTATGTTTACCACCATCCTGCACATGCAGATATTAGAGATTGTACCCTTTAGAGGATCAGGATGCTGTCAAAATTCTTTCTCTACTAGGATTACTACAATGCATGAATGATGTAGCATGAAGAATCACTTTATATTAATGCTTCCAAGAAAGTCTGGAGACAAACTATTGGTATGAGCTGTCAAGCATTTCTCTGACCCACCATGAATTTTTTTTTAAAACTGATATAAAACCTTCCAGAGCTTAGGTTAACTTCAAAGTACTTTAGCAAATAGCTAGGAAAAGTTAAAAAGAAAATTTTCTTTTCAAATTCACAGACAAGATACAGTTTTCAGAATCTGACTTAATTGCAGAAAGTTTAGATTGAGTGAATGAGTAAATGGTAGAATATATTAAAATAAAATGCCGCTCCTTAGTCTGTGTCCTTGGTGTAAAAACCTTATTAATAAATTAATGCAATATTTTCAGTGATGTTTTGCAGATTACAAAAACTATTGCCAAAGCATGTTTAGAACCTTAGAGAAGGAATCATATGAATCGAGACTATTATATTCTCTTGCTACTGTTATGGAAATATTATCAGTTTAAATAAATTTATGGATGTTCTCTCTATAGGATATGTAATGTATTAAATTGAAACAAAACTTATAAAAGTAATGGGGTGAAAAATAATTTGAGGATGAACAAAGCTGATTCAAAGAATGATGCACCTTTGTAGATAATATTTAATTTCAATAGAGGTCAGTCAATGTATGCCCCTCCCAAGATTAATATGAAGTGTATCCTTGAGCATTTTTAATCATTGAAACCTGAATGACCTTAGAGCAAAAACTAAGTTTAGCTATGGATTTTGGTACACATCAGCATTTTCCTGAAAGTTTGGAAATGCTGAGTATACTAGCGCCACTCATGAACCACGTTTATACATTAATGAGAAAAACTTACTAAGAAAATATCTACTTTATATAGATACATAAAATTTGTTTAAAAATATTTTCAAGTAATTAAGATCCCAGAAAATGCCTGATTTCATAACATAATATGGAAATGGCCACTTATGCTGCCAATAGAGAATATGATTAAGATGTGGTGTTTGGGAAGTTGGACATCAGCATCAGAATTTTAGCAGAGAGAGGAATAAATGCTTTCTTTAGTGCATGATGAAAGAATTCATGGCTTATATACTCACTTCCAGAGGAAGACAGACACACTGAGAAGAAATAGGCAGAGGTGGGGGAAAAAATGAGTGTTAAGTGGAAGACTGGAAGATAAACTTTCCTTAAGCTATTATTGCCTTGTATCTTTTTCCTCCGATGGATCTCTGTGAGAAGTGTTAGGCCATTAAAATAGCTATGCCTTGGTCATTATACAGTTCAGAAGTTGATAAAAACTAATTGCTTGTTACATATGGAGAAGCAAATCAGATTCCAAGTTTATAAACACTGACTTACTTGGGATCCTCTTGTCCTGAATTTATTGGAAGATTGTTACTGCCACTCCTTGAAATTGACCCACTGACCTCAGGACAGCCAGAGTTTCTTTTGTAGCTAGATAGAATAATCTCAGTATAGTAATGGATATGTGCTTAAGGAATTCAAAAATAAGTCCTGAGTTCTAGATATGTGCTAACAATTCATTTTGGAAAAGAAATGTCTCTCAAAACCCATGTAGTAAAGAAAGACATAGTCCACAGTTTGGCAGCATTATGAATTTTTGGAGGATTTTAAGAGGTGGGTCTCGGGGGAGGTCTTCTGGTCACTAGGGCAATGTCCTTAAAGAGGTTAAAGGGACCCAGTCTTGTTCTTACTTGTCCATCAACTGATGAAATGAAGGATAAAGAAAATGCACATAGCCCACTGTGGTGGCACATGCAACTGAGTCCCAGCTACTTGGGAGGTTGAGTCAAGAAGAC
The DNA here is from genome assembly GCA_004024805.1 of Geosciurus inauris. NCBI lineage: Eukaryota > Metazoa > Chordata > Mammalia > Rodentia > Sciuridae > Geosciurus > Geosciurus inauris. Next base: position 56,222 of record PVHX01011960.1, read on the forward strand.
CACAAATTAGAGCCCAGCCTCAGCAACTTAACAAGGTTCTAAGCAACTTACTGAGATCCTGTCTGAAATAAAAATAAAAAGGACAGGGGATGTGATTCAGTGGTAAAACACCTCAGGGTTCACTTCCTAATATCCAAACAAAAACTAAACAAACAAACAAACAAACAAAAAATAGAAAAAAGAAAGAAAATACACATATGCAGAGTATAACAGTATAATTCATTTGGTATGAATTTGTTATCTTCGTGGCAACATGGATCAACCAGCAATTATATTAAATAAAGGTCAGGCACAGAAAGACAAGTACCCCATGTTCTTGCTTATATATGGAAACCCAAAAATTGATCTCATGGAATTTGAAAGTAGAATTGTGGTTCCCAGAGTCTAGGGAGAATCAAGAGGAGGAATGGAGAAAAGTGGATCAATAGGTATAAAATTATAGTTAGAAGTAAGTTCTGATATACTGTTGGACAGTGTGATGTATATAGTTAACAATGTACTGCACTTTCAAAAAGCTAAAAGAAAGAACATTGAATGTTTTTACCATGAAGAAATAATAAACATTTGAGAAGATTAATATGTTTAACCTGATTTAAACATTATGCAATGTATACGACTATCAAGTATTAAATGGGACCCCATAAATATGTATGATTTTATTCATCAAATAATCAATACAAAAATATTAAAATTAAGAAAAAATGGAACACGTTAGAAAAATGATCGAGTGTGGTTCATGTGTGGAATAAATTTCAAGAAACTATGGGAAAGGAGAAAGCCTAACCATGGTGAATAAATCTGGGCTTGTGAAAATCAGAGTCTGCAGCATGCAAAGTATAGAGAAACTAATTAGATCAAAAAAATGTGATCATTTTTATACAGATTCCACAGCCCAGGGGGTATTCCTTGGCATGACTGCTTTGCCATGTTTTCAAAATACATTGCATATCACTATCATTATTCTTTCTTTTTGCATCATAATTTTTAAATTATCTGATGACTACTTACTGCTTAATGACAACTGTCCAATAAAAAAATCTGCTATTTTTCTATCTATGTTCTTACTGTACCTGGAGTGTATCATTCATATATCATCACTAAGAATGAGATTTAAATTCTAACTTGAATGGACTGAAGCTATTTTTAACTTTTACACATCATTTTTCTTCTATTGTCAAAATATACAAATATAATGAATAAATGAAAAAGTTGAGACTTAGCAAGCCATAAAGGAAAAATATACAGGTTTTGTTGTTACAGGATAGGATCCTTTCCAGACACCAATATTTAATTTACAATGTGGTTTTGTACAAGAAATTGGACTTCAAGTAAAAACAGATATAATATCTGTATTCTATAAAAATACAGAATATCAACTTCTGTGATTGAAGAAAATATCTATTCCAAGTTTTCTGAGGAATCTCCATACTGCTTTCCAGAGTGATTGCACCAATTTGCAGTCCGACTGGCAATGTATGAATATACCTTTTCACCCACACCCTCGCCAATATTTATTGTTACCTACATTCTTTATGATTGCCATTCTGACTGGAACAAGATGAAATCTTGGTGTAGTTTTGATTTGCATTTCTCTAATTACTAGATATGTTGAACATTTTTTCATATTTTTGTTGATTGTATTTCTTCTTCTGTGAAGTGTCTGTTCAGTTTCTTACCCAATGTATTGATGGGGTTATTTGTTTTTTGGTGTTGCTTTTTGAGTTCTTTATATATCCTAGAGATTAACACTTTATCTGAAGTGCATGTGGTAAATATTTTCTCTCAATCTGTAGTCTCTCTCCTCACATTATTGATTGTTTCCTTTTCTGAGAAGAAGCTTTTTAGTTTGAATCCATCCCATTTATTGATTCTTGATTTTACTACTTGCACTTTACACTCATACATTGCTAGTGGTTCTGCAAATTGGTGCAACCACTATGGAAAGCACTAGGGAGATTCCTCAGAAAACTCAGAATGGAACCACCATTTGACCCAGCTAACACATTCTTCAGTTTATACCCCAAGGATTTAAAATCAGTGTACTATAGTGATGCAGCCACTTCAGTGTTTATAACAGCTCAATTCACAATAGCTAAACTATGGAGCCAACCTAGGTGCCCTTCAATAGATAAATGAATAAAGAAACTGTGGTATATATATTCAATTGAATATTACTTAGGTTTAAAGAATGAAATCATAGCATTTGCCAGTAAATGGATAGAGTTGGAGAATATCATGCTAAGCAAAATTAACTAATCCCCAAAACCAAAGGCCGAATACATACATATACAATATATAGATGCTATTTCACAATAAGGGGGGCACTAGAGAAATAGAGTTACTTTAGATTAGGGGAGTGAAGGGAAGAGAGGAGAGGTTATGGGGATAGGAAGTATAGTAGAATGAAACAGACATTATTACTTTATGTATATATTTGACTGCATGATCAATGTGATTCTACAACATGTATAATCAGAAAAATGACAAATTATACCCCATCTATGTATGATATATCAAAGTCCATAAATGCATTCTACTGTCATATATAACTAATTAAAAGAAATTTTTAAATAATTAAAAAAATAAAACATCTACTAATTATCTTGCACACAGCAGGTGCTCAATGAAGAAAGGTGTTTTGATATGTTATTTTTATTATTATCTTCTAAATTAAAAATAATAATAATTAGAAGTCCTCTAGAATTTTCTACTTTCTGCTTATGTAGTGGATACTTACAAATACCTATTTTATTATTCTCACACTTTTAATAGCAATTGGAAGTGCTAAAATCATGGGGAAAAGCTTGAAAAAAATGGCAGATATTATTATTATAATGAACATCCAATATCTGTTGAATGAAGTAGAACTAAAAGCAAGTAAAGAGGTAAAGGTGTAAGTCCCACAAAATGCTTCAAATATACAACACACTAACATGTACACATTAACTTCATTATTTTAAGATCAATTTCAGGAATCAGGTTTCTGCAGGCATATTCTACATATTCATTTGTTTCATTTAGTTGCCAAATATTTACAACTCAAATTTGAAGTGTTAAGGGCTGGGTTGTGGCTCAGTGGCAGAGCACTTGCCTGGCATGTGGGAGGCCCTTGGTTCAATTCTCAGCATTACATATAAAATAAGTGAATAAAATAAAGGTCCATCAACATCTAAAAAAATTTAAAAAAAATTTGAAGTGTAGACATGACTTAATATAGAAAATCATAGCTTCCCAGCCCATATAGACATAAAATTTTAAAAACACCTTTATGTAAAATAAACACATTTTTAGTTGAAATAGATTGGCTAATGGTACCTTTAAACCAACATGGTTTTTTATGCTTGGGCTATCAAGTAAAGAAAATCAGTGAATATTATATAGAAATACTGATATAGAATCCTTACAATAAAACTGATCCATCAATAACCAGTGTTTCAAAAGTCAGTAAATAAGGATTAAATGGGGCAAATCCTTTTTTAGTTTCATCTTCTTAATTGTTCAAGTTACTTAAAAACTTTTGCAAATGGACTTTTTAAAGCTTCCTATGTGATTCATCTTTGGTATTTAAATCTCCATGCCAGTGTATCATCACAAGACTACTTGGTATTTATCAAAAAGGAGAATTTTTCTACAAGATTACTAGTTGTGTTCATACAGTAAATATCTGCATATTTACTTGTATTATTTTAAGCAATTTCTTTGTGAAAATTGTGAAAGCAATCTACTCAAAACAATCAACATATTACAGTGGCGATTACACCATTTTTATACAGCATTCATTGATAAACTTGAATGACTCCTTCCCTCTTAAATTTTTGTACACTATGTTTTAATTATTAACACATATTTACAAACTATTACTAAAATGGCTCCAGCCCTGGCTTCAACCTACATTTCCTAACATATTCTCTTGCGATTTTTCTTTTATGGGATTTACTTATTAGGAAGGGAACAGGAGAGAAAATGTAAGGTGCTACTCAGATCCCATATTCAAATGTGATAATAATATGCTTTAGAACAGTAGAATTAGTCTTTTTCCCCACAAATTCTATCATAAGCCTGTGCCCTCTTTTCATTCTTTATAGTAACTTAAACATTTTAAAAAAATTTTAAAACTCAATCACTATTTTTATAATACATATTTATTTATATAATAGTCTAGTATGTTGTATTTATATTCAATATAGAAATATGTGTAAATATTTATATATCTAAATATATAAATACAAAGGCAAGGCAATATTTTTTTCTTTTTTTAATTTGTTCTAATTAGTTATACATGACAGCAGAATGCATTTTGATTAGAGTAGCTAACAATTTATATTGTGAATTAAGTCAAGGATCATCTATTACCTACACAGTAAATAATTTAACCAAGCTTTTTCCTATAGATCTCATATAAATTGATTTTGAAAAAAATATCAAGCTTTTGCCTTTAGATCTCACATAAATTGATTTCAGAAAAAAATCACTGGAGTGCAGGTATCCTTTCATATGCAGATTTCCTTTCCTTCATGTAGGTTTAACCAGATCATATGCTATTTTTAATTTTTGGAGGAACCTCCACACTGTTCTCATGATGCTTCCATTAGTTTACATTCCCACCAGCAGTGAATAAGAGTTTCTTTCTTGGAATCATCACTAGTACTTGTTGTCCTTTGCTTTTGTGAAATGACTATTCTAACTGAGTGAGATGGCATCTTATTTTTTGGATTTGCATTTTCCTGATTGATGTTGATGTTAAACATTTTTCATATATTCATTAGCCATTTTTATTCCCTCTTTTGAGAACTAATATTCAGATCATTTTCTATTGTATTTGGATTTTTTTGTTATTATAGTTGTTGCTGAGTTTTTAGAGTTTCTTAGATATTCTGCACAGTAATCCCTTGTGAGATGTGCAGTTTGGAAATGTTTTCTCCTGTTCTGTAGGTTGCTTCTTCACTCTTATTTCTTTTGTTGTGCAGAAGTTTGTTAGCTTGGTATAATCTTAATTGTTCCCCGCTCTGCTTTTTTTTTTTGTAATGTGCTGCCTGTGCTTTATGGTATCTAGTTTCAAAAAGAGTATTACCTATAATAAAATTTGAAGTTTGTCATCCAGGTTTTCAGCTCTTATGTTTAGGTCTTTGATTTAATTTTAGTTGAATTTTTGAGATACAAGGCTCAAGATTCAATTTTCTCCATATGCATACCCAGTTTTTTTCAATGCCATTTATTGAATAGGCTGTCCTTTCTCTACTGTAGGATTTTACCACCTTCATTGAGTATTGATTTATAGCACATGCATGAGTTTATTTCTGTGATTGCTATTGAGTTACATTGGCCTC